>JAKUCV010006032.1:51517-121574 GCA_028386065.3 Turnera subulata
AGACGGTGGATTGGGTTTTAGAGACTTAGAGGCTTTTAACTCCGCACTTCTTGCGAAGCAAGCTTGGAGACTATTGCAGAACCCAAATGCATTATGGGCGAGACTACTTAAAGGGAAATATTTTCCTAGAACTAGTTTTGTCAAGGCTACTAAAGGCAGCACATGCTCATGGGGATGGAGCAGTATCTTACAAGGCAAAGAGCTTTTGGATGTGGGCCTGAGATGGCATGTAGGAAATGGGAGAAGCATCAGCATATGGGAAGACAAATGGCTGCCAAGAGGAAGGAATTTCAGAATAGAATCGGCACAGCATGACTCTTTCCAGTTAATTATGGTCGGAGATTTGCTAAATCATAATAAGACGGGTTGGAATACTCAAACGCTGATGAGGTGTTTCAATGAGGAAGAGGTACAGTTAATTCAAGGAATACCTGTGTCACATAGCGTGGAGGATAAGATGATTTGGCATTACAACACAAATGGGGAGTACACAGTGAAATCTGGTTATTTGATCAAGCTCAAGTTGGAACAGGATAATACTCACGTCGAATCTAGAGTTGGTTCTGGGAGCAGATTGAAATGGAATGAGATATGGAGCTTGAATACTCTACCTAAAGTGAAAGCTTTTGTTTGGAGAGTCTTATCAGAAGCAATATCTGTCAAGCAAAACTTAATCAAACGAAAATTGAATGTTGATGGCTCTTGTCCAGTGTGTGGCTTGGAGGATGAATCAATAGAACATATGTTACTTTTCTGTTCTCATGCTAGAGCCACGTGGTATGGGTCACAATTAGGAATGAGAATTGCACAGGATGAAGGGGATAATGACTCCGCGAGTCCTATATCTTTTCCCGAAATCTCATTTGAGTCCTAAAAAAGAAAAATGCCTATTTTGAGTCCTATAACATTTAAAAGGAACACCATTCGAGTCCCCGTCCATATTTCCGTCAAATTTTTGCTGACTTGGCCGTTATCTGATTACGTGGAAAATAAATAATAAAAATAACAATTATGTGGAAATTTTGCAAAATAAAAAAATAACAAAAAAATAACAATTGTGTAGACTCCTAATTTTTTTTGATCAATTGTTTAATATTTTTTCTTTCTTTTTGTTGTTTTACATTATTGTTTTCTCGTCCCATCTCTTTAATTATGTAATAATTTTTAATTTTATTTAACCGTTATCCTTTTTCCATAATTATTGATTCTTATCATTTTTTTTTGCCATTTTCCTTTTCCTCTTAATTTCCCCACTTCAACTAATTTTACTTAATAAAGAAAAAATTATAACATAGGAAATAACGTTGGTCGTTCAAATTCTTATCATTTTTTTTGCCATTTTCCTTCTCCCCTTAACATAGGAAATAACGATGGCCGTGTTCATGAACTACGGCATCGAAGGCCTCTCGTCCCGGTTCATGTTCGTGAACTAAGGCATTCAAGGGCGATCTCCACGGTGGAGACCATGGTGAGGCGGCTACCAACCTTCTCGTGGACGGCATCGCCGAACTTGGCTCCGGAGCAGCGCTTGAAGGCGGTTTCTAGAGATGGAGGGGCGGCGGGGCGAAGGATGGCAAATGGGAAGAACTCGATATGCGGAAGAAGGGGTCGACGGATGACGGCGATTGCGAGTTGCGATGATTGGGATTGAGCGTCAATTTGAGTGCGATTTGTTTTTTTCCCATTTTTGTTTTGTGACATTGTGAAGGAAACCGGGTTGTTGGATTTGCAGAAACGTGGTGGGGCTGTGGGGTTTGGGCGATGGTGGTTGTGGTGGTGGTCGATCTGTAGATTGGAGAGGGGCGAAGGATGGTAGTATAAGGATTTTGTAAGTGTTAGAGGTGGTGCTGGGGTTTTTAGGTGGTGGAGGTGGTGATTCGTGGTGGTGGAGGTGATAGAGAGGAGAGGTGATAAAGAAGAAGAGAAAGGAAGAAGAAAAGGAGGAGAAGGCGACGGTGCTTACCCGGTGAGAGGCAGCGGCAGAGCAACGGCGGCTGTTGCTTAAGCGCATCGTGCTTCAGGCCCCTCGCGGACGAAAGGTCTTCTTCCTCGCCGTCACCACCAAACCCATCACGGCCCTCCACCGTTCACCGCTGCGTACCCACCTCCTCCTCCACCACCTCCTCCTCCGTTTAGCGTTTGTGGTCGGCGGCGGCGGCTTGGTGAGGGGGATGGAGAAAGCAACCGGACGCGTGGCGGCACATCTCGACTGCAGCGCTGCGGATCGAGGCGGAGAGGAACCATGCGATGTCCGGGCTTGGAGCTCGAGATCTCGCTGCAATGAAGGCGAGGCGAAACGGCCGAGCAGGGCGGCTTGGCGTGCTGCAGCTAGCCCGATCTCCTCCATCTGCGCGGTTGCTCCTCCTTTCTAAGACAACCTTCGGCCGGCGAGAGCGGCGCCCTTTCTGGGTTGATGCTTTGCTCCTTCTCAGATCTTCCAGGCGATGGTACCAGGGTGTGAGAGAAGATGGAGAAGAAAGAGAGATGGAGAAGGAGATGTCGAATTCCTTTTTTTATTTATTTTTAACACTAATATTCTTTTTATATAAAATATAATGATATTTTTTTTGACATGGCTGCTACGTGGCATATTTGTCCTTGTTAAACATGATGTGGCTCTGATGTGGACCGAAGATAACGGAGAAAGGGACGGAAACCTTGACGGGGACTCGAATGTTGTTCTTTTTAAATGTTATAGGACTCGAAGTAGGCGTTTTTCTTTTTTAGGACTCAAATGAGATTTCGGGAAAAGATATAGGACTCGCGGAGTCATTATCCCCAGGATGAAGTGTAAGACATTAAAAACTGGTGGATGGAGTTGGGAAGAGGACTAGACTCAAAGATGACAAAGGAAATCAAAAGCCAAGCAGCATTCATATTGTGGACTATATGGAAAACCAGGAACAAGAAGGCCTTTGAGAATGAAGAAGTCAAGCCTGAAGTCTCTATCAAAAGTGCAGAAGCAGCATTTCAAGAGCTAAGGGATAAACCCTCTGAATTTGTTCCAAGGACTGGGGTTGGTGACACAGCTATGCCAAGATGGATACCACCTAATCATGATGTTATCAAGATCAATTGTGATGCTGCTGTTGATAATGAAAATGGGAAGATTGGAATAGGGGTATGCTGCAGAAACAATAATGGACAGTTGGTTGATGGAATAATGGAAAAAAGAAATGCAAACTCTGTACTGGTAGCTGAGACTATGGCTATCAGGGAAGCAGTCTTACTAGCTTTGTCTAGGGGATACAAAAAAGTAGCCATTGAGACTGATTCACATATTGCTTGTCAAGCAATTGCAGGTAGGAATGATGGTCCATGGGAGATAAACACAGTGGTGGAGGAGATTAAATTACTCAAGTTAACATTTGATTTTGTTAGCATCAGTAAGATACCCAGGAGTGCCAATAGTGTAGCAGACTGGATGGCTAAATTTGCCAAGAACAATTGTATTCCTACTAATTGGATAGTTGTACCTCCAAGGGCTCTGACGAGAGCTATTTGTAAGGATTTAGAGTAATCAATGATATTTATATGCCTGCGACAAAAAAAAAAAAAATGTTTCTCCCACTTACAAAGAAAAAAAGATGGAATGGAGTGCATCCAATTAGTACAATGTCGTTTCCTTTGTGTATTATCAAGGCTTTTTCCTTCTGCTTTCTTGCAAGGTTCTCAATCTCATCAATATGGTTGTCGTCTTTTTTTGAATAAATTGTCTGTCTCCTTGTTGGTAGGATTCACAGGTTTCTAGCGGGGATAGATTCCCACCCAGCCCCCTACTTTGTTGTTATCGTCACTTTATCGTGGGTGTAAAGCTGGTGAGCAAGATGAAAAAAGAAAAGCTGGTGGTGATCAGTAGTAACCATCACTTCAGCCTTTGAATCAAGGATGATTTTATCTCTTCTTAATCTGTAAAAGAAAATTTCACGTTTACACTCTTTCACTTTACAAACTTTCCACAAAAAGATTACTAACGTTAGCTTATTCTTTTTTTTTTCAACCAATTGACTCATACGCAGCTTTAAGTGGTGGGCTAATAAACTTGTTTTGTTTTCTTATATTTTGTTTATATTATCCATTGTATCCTACAAATGTAATTTAATTTTTCTTGATTAAAAAAAATCCAACTCATTTGCTATATTTTCTCATTCTCATCCAATACTAACTGTATACTACCGTCCAACAATCCTATATTTTACTACCAAACACAAATTCATTTGATTTCCATATCCCTAATCTTATCCAACAATAATAACAAAACGAGAAATAGATAGACATTTATCAAATTAAAATAAAATCATAGCTGAACCAATTCAACAACAAATAAAAAAAAATGAGTGGACGGGAATTCTTGATAAATTTCTTTCTGATTTTTGTCCTTGTCATGTAAGTTTCTGGAATTTCGAAAAAAAATTCATACAAAATTTATTAATAAGGCAGAGAAAATGGAATATTATAAAAATTATTTTTATTTTAGCCTAAAACGCTTCAATAGAGGATTTTGTTTTATATTAGCTAGAATGAAACTAGTTATGGATAAGAATGAGAAAAATATATGAAAAGGTTTATATTATATTTTTTTTAAAAAAAAAGCAAGACGAAAATGTTCCGTGTTAACCCCAACGATAAAACTTGCATAGGAGTTGATTATTTAGGAACAAAAAGGCTAATATTGATGCAAATGGCCATATCTAATTGTGATTAACCTTGGGTTCAATTATTAATTTTATTTAAAAAAACTCCAACCCAGGGAATTACTGGCCGGTTGAACCGAGCGGGCTAAATAACCTTGATAAAGTCCGTCAACAATTCTGGTTTGGAAAAATAACAAAATATACCGAAAATTACAAGGATGAGGGCAGATGGATGCCCACACAATAATGCTTTTGCCTAATTTATTTTTTATTGTGTCTTTTGTTTTCTCCACAATTGAAATGAATACCCAAATGCGTGACACATAGGAAAACCATTTTTTCTTCTTGATCCTATGCCCACGCCAAGTTCCTTTAGTGCAACCTAATGCCAATCCGGGATACAATTGAGAAGATCACACAATAAAATGAATCAATATATATGTAAAATGAAAATGGAATTCGATTTCTAGCAAAGTTGCTTATGAAGAAATACGTATCCTTAATTATGAATCACAAAAACAGATAATCAATAAGTTATGACTTTGGTTAAAAATTGAAAACTAAAAGAAAACAGTGACTTCCCAGCAGAGAATATATATTGTACATATATAAATATTGTTTTTTTTTTTGAGAACAAGAATATATATATTTTCATACAAAAGAAAAGGACGACTATGTTGACAAATTGATGGTGGTTTTGTGTAAACTCTAGCAAAGTCTTGCTAGCAAGTAAACCAACTCCTAGAACTAAGCCCCCCAGGAGCTGGGGCTAGAATAGAAAATTGTAGAAAAAAAAGTGCCGGAAGCTGGAAACGCTTAGAAGTGGCCAAAGAAAGAGATAAAGACGAGGTGCGAGTAACGCATAACCTGAAAAGCATGGCCTGCTTAACTTTTTTCATTTCCCCAATTGGCATATTATACTAAATTTTCACCGTGTTTCCCACTATTGTTTTTAGGGAAACTACTAGAGAATGTGGGAGATTCCCCATTACGCGGCAGCTTTTCAGGAATCCCGTGACTAGTATAATTTTTGTTTAATCTATTCAGACAAAAAAGATTTCTTTAACATTCTTTTTTCGTAAATGATAGTAATAGTATAGAATATAGGGCATCCAAGAAAAATGTCCCCTAGCCCTTGTCAATAACTACAACTTTTTTTGTGTGTGTTTTTTGGGCTAAATTTCAATTTACACAGAAGGTTGGATAAAAATCACATTAGCAACTTAACTTTTTTGTTTGAACAAATTAATAATTCAACTTTAAAAAGTATCAAATCACCACTTTTGGGATCAATTTTTTTTATTTCTTTATTAGTCTCCAAAATTAGAAGTTATCCTAGTGTTAGATTTTGACTTATTTTTATCCCTCATTCCACTTTATTTGGCCTAATTATTCTATTTTACTGGAATTCGGTAGAAATTGCTGATGTGGCAAGCTTTTTTATGCCAACGAAACTAAACTCTGTGGGTTGTGGTCGTGGCTGACTTGGACCAGACATGTGAGTCTCATATAATTGACATGGCACCCAAAAACTTGTCATATTATTAACAATTTTCACCTATAATAAAATATACCAAACTACTTCAAATGGGTCAACAGTGGGATAAAATTAAGTAAAAATTTAACATAGGGATGACTTTCAACTTTAAGGACTGACACGGAATAGAAAAAGCTTTAATCCCTACCTCTCTCACATCACTTTTTTCATTTGAAAATAACTTTTTGGTCCCTTAACTTTGTTTATTTCATTATTATTGTCCCCTTTTTCTAAAAATTTTTTATTTTTATATCCACAAACTTTGTCAAGATTGGATGATGATATCTTCTTCCCAAAATTACCAGTAAGACTCTCGGAGGTTGAAACTGATGAGCGTCGTCGCATGGGCTCGCCCGGTGCAATAATATTTTATTATTCTTTTTTTATATGTAATTTAGTTTCTAAATTTTCATAATAAAAGTATAATAAATTTTTTTTCTCAAAAAAAAGTGACATTATCTTTAAAAACCTAAAGTGACGGTAGGGGGTTATAATTGAGATGGGTTTAGAAAGATAAGAATGGTTTCATGTTAGCATTAGAGACAAGATAAATTTAGAGAGATAAGAATGAGTTAGAGTTAGTATGTCTTGTTAGGAATTTTCAATTTCCGATAGCTCCTTTTCTCTCTAGGATTTTCTCCCCTTTTCTCTCCTTCTCTTAGAGAAAATCCTAGATCTACAATTTGGGGCTGCCGCCGATTTTCTTTCGGTGAGCCCCTACCAAATTTTCTTTCTATTAGCTTGTTTATTTCTTTCCATTAGCTTGTTTTTGTTTTTAATTTCATTGGTTTACTCTCATTTTTTGTGGGTTTAGTCTCACTTTTTGTGAGTTGGTTTCTCTCTTTCTGGAGTTTTCTCACCTTTTTTGGTGTTTCAAATAAACTATGAGAGCCAAAAATAATGGAGTAAGATTCGATTTGAAGAACGATTTTCTATCTATTACAGAAATTTACCAACAAAGGGATATTTCCCTCACATGTATGTCTCAAATTTACCTGTCGGCATGGTATGTCTCAAATTTACCTGTCGGCATGGTATGTCTCAAATTTACCTGTCGGCATGGTGGTTGCTGCACGTACCATACTGGATCTAATGCTCGCGAGAGTAGTGTGCCTTTGTAAATCCTTTATAGTAGGAGATAAATCACGCTATGTAATTTCAGATCTTTAAATCTATTTATATGAATGAAGAATGTTCCTTTTCTAAAAAAAGAAAAAAATGAGTTAGAGTTTTGGAGTTAAGATGAGATTTTTGTAACATTAGGTTTTGGTTTCCGGTATAAAATGCTTCTACTCAACTACCATTGTTTAGGTTAAGGCTTGAGTTGATGTATTCTATCGCAACACGAGAATTTGTCTCCACAATTAAAGTTAGGGGCCAATCCGGTAGGTGCTGCGTGCCTGCCATGCCTTCCAAAATTTTATGAATTGCCAGTTAATGGAGTATTTTAGAATTGCGTTTGTCATCACAAATCTGTTCGCTTACAACTTTTAAATTAAATACTAATGTACCAGTGATAAGTAGTAAGTTCATTGGGTTCACGTTGGATCCAAAAAAGAAACGTTTCCATTTGGTGTGGTTTTGGGTGGGTGTCATGGCTTTAAGACACATTATGGGTGGTCAAAGAATATAATTTAATGGACCTAGAATATTAATTGCAAGCTAATTAATTTTGGATGGGTCTGGCAAGCTAACTCCTGCCAATCTAATAAATACCAAAGCATTGATAGCATCGGCCAATTTATATGCCAATTTTCGGGGGGAAGATCAAGAAAATTTTGGATAGGGGATTAAAGTAGTTACAATGAGCCATACTCATCAGGAATGACTAAACTAAGTGCCTATTATACCCCAAAAATCAAGAGTCTTCCCCGCAAAAATATGATATATGGGTTAGCTATTGTTATTTATTGTTTTCAAACGAAATTTAGTAAAAGTGTTTATACATTACCCGATTCATAAGCAAATCAGAAAAAGAAATTGATGAATTTTTTTATCAAAAATAGAAATACTAGGAAGATAAGTTTGCTGCAAATTGCCAAATTTTATGCACAATCATATTTAAAACACAATAATTATACATCACATCAGCCTCCATCTACCCCACTGCCGACACATAAACAAGGGCTAAATGCTTTTTAACCACCGCCCTACTTTCGATTAGGAAAAAAACAGTACCTCATTTTTTTATTTTGATGAAACAAACAGTACCTCACTTGAAAATACCGATGTTTAGGTCAATGGGAACAGCAACGCCACTTGTCATCCGTCGGCTCGCTCCGTGAAAAAATAATTGGTAAAATTTTCGCTAACGGATAGAAGGACTTAACTTGACATCCGTCAAATTCAGGGATTTTATTAACTATAGGGTACTTTACTTAAAATAACATGCCTTTTTATCTAACTAGGGAGGGTATTTTGTAACTTTTCTTTTTCCTTTAGTCTTTGTAAAAAACAGCATGCCCCACTACGATCGAATTTTCCTAAAAATTTGTCGTAGTCAGTCAATTGAATGCTAGCCCCGTGCAGTCTATTTCCAGACGCACCAGTTTCAATGCACCAATCATTAATTTATTTTTGGAAAAAAATTCTATTGCTAATGCTATGTTATGTATGTGTAAGAAAACTTTAAAATTAAAAAATGACGAGAGGAGAGGGAGTGATGTTTTTTTTTTTTTTTTTGGTCGAAACCGGGAAGTATATTAATCAAATATACGTGAGCTTAACACATGGTTAGAAGTCGTTAGCTCAATTCGACTTCTATCTGATACAAGAAAAACAAGATGGACGGAATAAAACAATACATGACGAGATATCAAGAACCCAAATCATACAAAATACTGGAAAAAGTACAAGGAGCGGGCTGAGATGAATCAGATACTGGTAATAGCCAAGCTCGAGGGAGTAAATCGATCAGTGAGGTTGGGGAGGCACCACCCGCCGATCCACGTCCATACTGGAGCTGGACGCACCAGGAGAGAAAATCATGCTGTGGCACTCTTCGCCCAGAACCACAGCTGTGTGCTTCTGGGATTGCCGAGGTCGGGGGTTGGTGAGGTCAAAGTTGGAGGAGACGGGTGGGTAACTGGTTGAAGCAGGAGCTGTAGGTGGGAGATGTCCAGTGGGAGGCCGGGAAAGATCGGTAGTAGGCTGGGGGGATTGGGCGTTGGATACATCTCGAAGGGTTTGTCTTTTGGAATTATCCTTTGGGAGTTTGGAAATTTTCACCGGTTGAGATTTCTTTGTGGATTGCTTTTGGATACGATTGAGCAGTTTGCTTTTTGGTTTCTTAATGGACCCCTCCCCAAGAAAGTCCAGAAGAGTAGGTAAGGTTGGGGGTTGATCGGGAGGGGGTTGGCTCTCAATTGGGTGTAGTGGTCGTGGGGGAGGATCGGGATCAGCCGACACCACTAGTGGGGCATTAGGTAAGCTTGGTGTAGCTCGGGGGGGTTCATTAGGGCTGGGAAGGGTAGCCGGTGTTTGGACATCAGGCCGAGCATCGTCCAGAAGGTGAAATCGGTTAGGTTGATGGACCGGGTTGCGGAGTAGTGGAGAAACCTCATTACTCGGATGTTGGCGTCGGAGTGGCCGCCTCGAGAATTTGGGCGCATTCATCCATGCACCCCTTCCGTCCCCGGATATGGCAACCGGCCGCTCAGAACTCGTCAAACCTGTAGTTGATGGCGCTATAATCTCCTTTTGTGAATGCGGGGCATCCGGGCAACCTAACACATTATGATCAAGTTTCCCACACATATAACAGATATCGGGCAAGCCTTCGTAGCTTACTCTTAGGGGTTCACCTTCCAAGTGTACAGTCCCCGGCAATGGCTTTGTTAAATCAAGGCACACAGCAATTCTAGCAAATTTTGCTCTACTAGGATTAGAGGAGTTACCGTCAAGTCTGATTGTCCTGCCCACCATGTTGCCTAGTTGACGGAGAATCCTCGAGTGGTAGCGGTTGGTAGGGAAGTCGGGAAACTGGATCCACGTCACTACCGAGTCTATCTTGCCGGTGGCTGCACGGAAATTAGGTGTCCAGGGTTGGACACTAAGCACACTGCGGTATATGAGCCATGGTCCGTCTGTCAAGGCATGCAGGTAATCCTTCTCGTCCCAGAACCGCACCACATAGAAGTTATTTGTCAGATCTACAATTTTGAACGGTCCCTTAGGTTTCCAAAGAGTCTGCAAATTAGAGTGCAGTGCTTTGAAACCAATAAGGCGGCCGAATAATTTGACTATCACAGCATGTTCCCATGGTTTGTCCAGGCGAGCTTTAAATGGATCGGATAGTTCTAGGTTCGCCACTCCATTTGTATTAGAAACAAATAGATCACCCTCCTCGAACTCGGCTTCGCCTTCTACTTCCCACGGATCTGCTTGATAGAGGGGATTGGCCCCAGTCAGAAGAGAGTCTCGGTAAGAGGGGCGTTCGGCCTCCAAGAGAGCGTCGGTATCTGCATTCCCGGGTATTTGCATGGTCACCAGGGGTGGTGTGGGCGTGCTGGTGGGTGCTAGGATTGCCGTCTCAGAAGGTTGAGATAGCTCCACCACTGGTGGCGATAGAGCTCGGGCCTCAACGTGCATGGCCGTGGTAGTGTTCTCGTCTTCCTCCACCGTGGGGGCGGAAGAAGGCTTGGATATCACCGGGGGAAAGGCTGCCAGCGGCAGCTGCGCCCGAGGAGGGGGCGAAGGATGGCGACGGTCGTCGGTGGTGTGTGGAACGGCTCCCCGGTCACGTGAACGGGATCGGCGACGTTGGACGGGGCTGCCGACGGAGAAAGAGTCGTTGGCACCTGACTCCATGGCCTCCGGTGGCTCGCTCATGTCCGCGGCGACCGGAGCAGTGACGGTTGACGGCGACACGCGCGCTGCAGGCGCGGCGCGTGGGGTAGCTTGTGTCTTCAAGCAGGGGCTGTTGATGGGAGGCCGAAACTCAGAGGAGGAGGCCGGTACCAAGGCGTCACATGGGGGAAGAGTGACCTTCTCAGGCCATGCTTGGCCTTGCCGGGGGAGCTCCGAAGTCGGCCGGGAACTGGATCTCGTGGTGCTGCTCGTCTTCAAGCCGGAGATGCTTTGTGGAGGTCGACGAAGACTCGACGTGAAAGACAGGACTGGTTGCACAGCTTCGCACGGAGGGAGATCAGTCTCCATGGGCCATGCTGAGCCGCGCCGGAAACGCACCAGGGTTGATCTGAGAATTTTCGACTGTAGCACGCGTTTTCGCTGCAGAGAGAAAATTTTACTGTAGAGGGAGTGATGTTTTGAGCAATGCTAGAAGTATGTATGGACGATTATGATGGATAGGTTCCAAGTAATTTACAGTGATAAACAGCGAGCTTGTTTAATAACTACATAATTGTTCTTTCTTCCTTTTTTTGCCTGAAAAAAAAGGCATGAGTATTTCCTAATTATGTTTTAGTCAGAGGAGATGAGTGGTGGGGAATTGTTTTGTTTTTTTTCCGGAAATCTTTACTGTTTGGCATGGACACTGTTATTATCTTGGGAGAGCTTTCAATGCCCAGCTCTCAAAGTTGGGGGAGCTTTCAATGCCTAGTTCTCAAAGTTTTTATTACAGTTTTATTTTTCTCTTTCTCAATTGAAGACCAGAAACCTTGTGTAATGTAAACAACTAGTAGTATTAATCTAGGTTGTTTTAGGTTGAGTAGTCCAATTCTCAAGAAAAAAAAGGTTGAGAAGTCCAAAGGCGTTTCTGAAAAAAAAAACATTTCCTGATTTGTCATCTTCTGTATATGCATCCAATTCTAAACACTTTACACTTCTTTTTTTAATACAGTATACAAGTATAGGATAGGATACCCGCCCGGCACACCAGGGATCCTGTCTAGTTTATTACTAGTACTATGAAAATAAAAGTCTTCTGTTATTTTGTAGAATAGGTGTGACATTGTACTAGTACTTAAATAAAGGGGTTTTCTATTCTAGATTCTCCATTGTTACATGGTTGTTACATGGTCATCACAAGTTGATGACCATTGTTTTGCTGTAATATTTTAACGAATTTATAATACATCCGGGTTTCGACAAAAAAAAAGTGTTTGTCAGAAATGCTTTTATCTCCAGTAATCAATAAAAATGTCTTGTTTTGAATATTCAAAAGTAAAAAAAAGTAGAATATATACTGAAGATTTTACTTCAGGTGTAAATCAATAAATAAAAAAGTATGTACAAAATATTCCAGGCTAAGTAAAATGTTTTTGATATTTATATATAGAATTAGACCAAGAGCCATGCTTAAAAGTTAGGAAGAGATTAGTTTAAAGTAAGGTAGATTTCAGTTAGTTAAACTCTACAAAAAATTCCCTAAAACTAATCATCCTTATGACTAAGATTTGACATTTAGTTACTACAAATTTTTGATATTTCACAAATCCTAGATTTTTTTATAAGTTATAAACATTATAAAACTTCAAATATAAGAGATGTGATTGAATTATTAGTTTTAATACCAAATTAATCCATACAAAAAGAGTAATGTTTTTTTTGTCAAACAAAAAGAGTAGAATTAAAAGTATTAGTAGATCGTATGGAATTTGAATTCGGCCTATACTTGTTTTATATATTATTTTTTGTTGAACCACCCGTCCATGGCTATAATATGTTTTTTAATATCCTTATTAATATTTATAGAAAATCAAAACATTGTATTAATATTCTAGATCTTTTATAAAGGAGCATTCTTCATTCATATAAACAGATCAAAAGATCTGAGGATACATAATTGAAGATCTAATATAACAACAATATGAGAAAAATTTAACCTAAGAATTTTTCCCAATCTACTACATACAAACACACAGCGAGATCTATTTCCTTCAAATGAGGATTTACAACAACACTCTACTCTCGCGGGCGTCATAACCTGTATCGTCCGTTCAACAACCACCAAGCCAACAGGTGAAGGCGATGCATACCTGTGGGGTGAAATATCTCTTTGTTGGCGAATTTCTGCAGTAGACAAATAATTGATCTTGAGGTCGAATCTTCCTCCATGTTTTTTGGCTCCCATAGTTTTATTTGAATCACCAAAAACGGTGAAAAACCTCCCGACGGAAAAAACACACCCACAAAAAGTAGGACTAAACTCACAAAAAAGTCAGACAAAACTCACAAAAAGTGAGACTAAACCCACAAAAGTGAGAATAAAACAAACAACAAAAATGAAAAACAAAAGAGAAAAAACTAATTGGTGGGGGCTTACCGCCGAAAAAAGAGCCGTCGGCGGCAACCCCAATATGTAGATCCAAGATTTTTTTCTCAGAGAAAGAGAGAGAGGAGAAAAACCCTAAGAGCAAAAATAAAATCAATATTCTAGATCTTTAATACCAAAATAGTGCATTGATATTACATATCTCTAATATCTAGAATTTTCTAATATAGATATCATTTTGAGTAGAAAATAAAATGATAGTAGTTAATATCAATAATTTATTCATTTCTTATCACTAATAATAATTCTATAATATCTCTGGCTATAAGGATTTCCTTCTTAATCCTCAAAATAACAAAAAAAAGTAATATGATAAATATATAAATTTATGAATTTCAACTCATTGGATTATTTTTTAGTGATTTTTATAAGTAGAGAAATCCTATACGTTACAACTTGGCGACATTCGAGCCAAAGAATTTTCTCATAAAAAGAAAAACAAGCCAACAAATGTGGTCATTCTTTTAATTTGATTGTCAATATTTTTTTTTATATATTTAAAACCTTTAATACAAAAATTATACTATTACCGAATTGGTAAATAAATGAGAAAAAGGTAATTGAAGAAGATTTTCATAAATGGCACCCAAGTAAAGGCCGGTGAGAATGATGCAATGGAGACAAGACAAATTTATGGAATTCAGTAGAGAAATTACTAAAATATAACAACAACAATGAATTCGGGCCACGTCGTTGGAGGGATTAACCAAGGAAGTAAACAGCTGAACACGTCTGTCCAAAATACAATAACCCTGATTAGGAAAAACAATATTAGGAAGGAAAAAAAAAAGAATGACGCCACAGTCGGTTAAGGAGAGAGAAAAAAATGAACTGAACTCAAACTCTAACCCTAAACAGAAAAACAAAACCGTTTGGATTTGCTCTTCTTCTCTCTCATCCTCTTCTTCTCCGCCCGCCCCATCTCCAGACGCTTCTCCGAACACCGCCATGCCTCCTTCATGGCTACATGGCCTGAGATATACCCTTATAACAAAAAGAAGTCTTATGGATAAATATTCAACCGATGTGTATAAGACCTGGACTTAGAACTAGGGGAAGGTTTGTTATTTTATGGTGTTAGTTGGTTGGATTAATTCTGTCGAGGGTTCTTTTTTGTTTTTTTCTTTCTGGTTCGATGCTGAGGAAGCCTAAGGTTGCTCTCCTTAATGTTAACGCTTTGATCCCCTTTTTTTTCTGGCTATTTTTTCTGGTTCTCTTGATTTTTGCCTCTCCACGTCTCCTCCTTCACTCATCCTTCTTCTTGGTATGGCGTCTGGTTTCTTTCTTCCGTTTGTGCTGGTCGCCTTCCTTCTTCCCTTCTTTTTGATAACTGTTACCCTCTATTACTTTGCTGTTAAGCAAAGGGTTGTTCTTCTTTGCTTAGTTCTGTCGATGCAGTCGTCTCTGTGATCCCTTTTTTCTCTGTCAATATTTTTGTTCTCTTGATGTTTGCCTCCCCATCACGTCTCCTTGTGCCCTTAAGCAAAAGGATCGGTCTTCTTTGCTTGTTGTCGTTGATGCTTTTGTTGATGCAGTCCGTTCTTAAATCTTAAGAAGGTATCAACTTACTGCTTACAATATTAAGCTTTGTACGATCTGCACTGTCAGACATCTCGCTGTGTTGTTCGCTGGAACCTACCGTAGTGTGCAATTTTCAGGATTCATTGTTTTGTTCTGCGCTATGGTTTGATATGTTCATGTCAAACATTTTGGTCCCTTCTTTCCTGGCTTTTTTTTTCTTGTTCTCACCATCACGTCTCCTTCTCCTTCACTCAGGTCGCGAAAACTATGTTCTTGACTTATCTTATATGTAGTGATGGGTTGTTTTGTGTTTTCTTTAACCTTATTCCTGATATGGCGTCTGGTTTTTTCTTCCGTTTCTGCTGGTCGCCTTCCTTCGTTGCTTCTTTTTTTTGTTAGGGTGCTTTTAAGCAAAAGGTTCTTTGCTTAGTTTTGTTGATCCAGTACTCCGTTTTGTTGATGCAGTCAGTTTTTAAATGTTAAGAAGGTATCAACTTACAATATTAAGCTTTGTACGATCTGCTCTATTCACTCGAACCTACCTTAGTGTGTAACCTATTTTCTGATCATCTTCAGGATTCGTTTGTTTTGATTTGCGCTATGGTTTGATCTGTTCATGTCAAATATCTTCATGTGTTGGTCACTTAAACCTACCTTAATATTGAGCTTTGTACGATCTGGTGTATGTCATACATCTTCCCCGAACCTACCTTAGTGTGCAACTTATCTTCTGATCATTTATGGTTTGTACCTTATTGTATCTTCTAATCATTTATGGTTTTTTTTTGATTTGCGTTATGCTTTGATCTGAGCAACATCTTCTTGTTGGTCACTTGAACCTACCTTCATCTTGTATTGTTTTACCGCAGATCTAAACAGTGTTTTCTTCGTTGATCTAAACCTTAGACGTGTTTTCTTTTTCCTTGCTGTTGGCTTGCATTTTGCTTTCTCCCATTCTTTCCCTGCCTCTGCACTTATCTTTCCGTTGGCTTGCATTTTGCTTTCTCCTTCACCTTCCCAATTTTTTCCTGCCTCTGCTCTTATCTTTCTGTTAAGGTGTCCTAGTAAAAAAAAAAGAACAAATGACTGTGTTTTCTTTTCTATGAATTGCGGTTTCTTCTGTCTTGTGTTTATCACCAATGTATGTATTTCTCACGAATCATAATATCCTTGCAGAAACAACCATCTGGTAGGATATTTATCATTCGGCAGGCCAGATGCAAGCTGCTTTGGAGAATCAGCATATGAGTCCCTCCCCTCTTGAGTTTGCCGTAGAAGTTCGCCATAACTAGGTATACAGATGGGAATGTCTATTTTGTTTAATTCTTAATGATTTAGCATTTATTCCTTTTTTAATTACTTTTTATTTCTGTTTTTCTGTCTACCCTACACACATAAATAATGCTCAATCCTTTTTTTGCTGCCAAAAAATTGGGATAGGAGTTTTTTTCTATCCTTGTTGCACACATCTTCCCCAAGCTAGATAGGATGTATCTGATTTAAAGTAATTCCAAATAGTAGTCCGTCAATTCAATGCCAGCACCGTGCACTCTATTTTCAGACGCACCAGTTCAATGGACCAATCATTATTCTGTTTTGGAAAAAAATTCTATTGCTAATGCTATGTTATGTATGTGCTAGAAAAACCTTTAAAATTAAAAATGACGAGAGGGAGTGATGTTTTGAGTAATGCCAGAAGCATGTATGGACGATTATAATAGATAGCTTCCATGTAATTTATAGTGATAAACGGTGAGCTTGTTTAATAACTACGCAATTGTTCTTTCTTTCTTTTTTTGCCTGAAAAAAGAGGCATGAGTATTTTCCAAATTATGTTTTCGCCAGAGGAGATGAGTGGTGGGGAATTGTTTTGTTTTGCTTTTTTTATGAAATCTTTACTGTTTGGCATGGACACTGTTACTATCACTGTGTGCTGTAAAACGTTGATATATATATATTTTGGGGGAGCTTTCAATGACTAGTCCTCGAAGTTTTTATTACTGTTTTATTTTTCTCTTTCTCTATTGAAGACCAGAAACCTTGTGTAATGTAAACAACTAGTATTAATCCAGGTTGTTTTAAGTTGAGTAATCCAAGGCGTTTCTGAAAAAAAAAATTAACATTTCCTGATTTGCCATCTTCTGTTTATGCATCCAATTCTAAACACTTTATAGTTCTTTTTTAATACAGTATACAAGTATAGGGTACCTGTGTCTTAGGGTTTGTTCATTCTAGTCTATGCCAAACATCTTTCTGTGCTCGAACCTATCTATTGAGCAAATTATTTTCTGAAAAAATCAGGATTCATTTGTTTTGATTTACGCTATGGTTTGATGTGGTCATGTCAAACATCTTCATAATATTACGATCTGGTGGATCCGAGCTATGATCGGCCTTCTTTTAGGCACAAGCTGGTGCGGTAGAGAGGGGGAATCCAATCACATGTAGTGATGGATGATTTCGTTGCAACACCGAAGGACATCACCGTTGTGCAGAAGCCGACGGGACCTTCCATTCTACTTTTCTGCTAGGCTGAAGGAGAATATTGGGCAACCAAGGCAGAACTCAATGGTAATTAAGTTGTTGGGGGTGCGTTTCACCCACCATTTCTTATGTCCCGGTTAAAAACTGCCTGGCAGTTATCATGGGAACTTCAAGTCATCGATTTGGAAAATGACTACTTCTAAGTAAAATTGGAGAACAAGGCTGATTTCAATAAAGCTGTTTTTGGTGACCCGTGGATATGGCCTAGGGAAATTACTTAACAGTTCAGGTCTGACAGCCGAACTTTGATATGCATCAGGCTCCAGCTCGTGCTGTTGTTTGGGTGCAGTTACTAGGTATGCCCATTGAGCAATATCAGAAAGATATCTTAATACCATGGGAAAATGATTTGGATTGATACGAGCGGAACGGGTGTAAGTTGGCTGTGAATGCTAATTTGTCCAAGCCTCTAGTTAATTAGCATGTTCAAGTGTCCAATCTAACTTAATGTGCAGCTTATCTCCTGACCAAGGTTTGTTATGATTTGCGCTATGGTTTGATCCGGGCTATGTCAAACATCTTCATGTTGGTCACTTGAATCTACCTTCATCTTTCTTGTAGTGTTGAACCGTAGATCTAAACATTAAGCTATGATGTTTTCTTCGTTGATCTAAACGTGTTTTCTTTTTCCTTGCTGTTGGCTTGCATTTTGCTTTCCCTTCATCCTTCCACTTTTTCCTGCCTCTGTACTTATTTTTCTGTTGAGGTGTAGTAAGGAAAGGAACAAATGACTGTTTTCTTTTCCATAATTTGCAGTTTCTTCAGAATTATTCTGCTTTGGAGAATCAGCCATATGAGTCGCTCCATTCTGAGTTTGCGGTAGAAGTTCGCCACAACTAGGTACATTGATGGAATGTCTCTTTTGTTTAATTCTTAATGATTTAGCCTTTATTCCTTTTTTAATTCTTTTTAATTCTGTTTTTTTGGTCTACCCTCCACACATAAATTGTGCTTAATCCTTTTTTTTTCTGCCAAAAAATGGGATAGGAGGTATTTTCTATCCTTTTTGCACACATCGTGCCCAAGGTAGATAGGATGCATCTGATTTAAGGTAATTCCTAAGAGTGTTAGTGTTACAAGCGAGAGGAAAATTTGATTTAAACTTTAGGATCCCAATAAAATTAAATTGAAAAGTTAGACAACTTTTTTATAGGCAAAAAACTCGCTCAAAGAACTCATGTTTTGGTTTTTTACGAACAATTTTGTAGAAGAATGGATACAGCTGAAATGTGCATAAGGATGTCGCATCACAAGCTGACGTGCATTCCATTTTTCAAAAATTTTCTGCTTGACCCATGGTCCAATTCCATGGCTTTGGAGATGCTTCTTTTTCAATCCTGCCATTCACAGGTAATTATTCCTTTTTTTTGAGAATCAAATCAAATTTCATTGCTAAACTTGGTTAGGAGAATCCTAACAAATGTTTACAACTGAGTTATACAATAACCAAATCTGGCTAATACAGGTAATTATTCCTTGCTCTAGCTTATGGAGTAATGTTTATAGCATGTTACATAATTTTTTTTTACTTGATAGTACCTCGAAGCCCTTTCGTCGATGAAGATATCTTTAGTTCATATCATGCTATTCCAAAATAATAGGTTTCCGTATACATGTAATATCTTGAAGAATAGATACCTTTAAATTTGTAAAAAGAATTACCTTCAACTATGCACTTTATAGTCTTTTTTTAAAACATATCATAACTTTATTTTCTTAAACCAGGATAAATGTTATTACATACCATATTCGCTAACCCAACCCATTAGGCCCACTTAGGCGCACATTTTGGAGCCAATATAGCCCGCTCAGGGGCCCAATTAGGCCCATTTTAGATTGCCTGGTCTCAGCCCACTCAGGGCCCAATTAGGCCCGACAGATGGACCCACAATGATGGGTCTGGACTTGCCCGATTCGGGCCAAATAAGATAACATGCAAACCGTTCTAAAAAAATCTCAACACAATAAGATAAATTCCTAACAGTACTTAATTCACTTGAGGGGCAGAAAAAACTTTTTAACCCTTAAAAAAACTCAATAACATAACATCCTAACAGTATTTGAAAAACAAGCATCATAAGTTTGAACAGTACTAAAAAGCTTTATACAACCAACAATTGTCTGATAAGTAGACAAAAAAGAGTTTCTGTTGCTTATTTTCCTTTCTACTTATCACATTGATGTGGTTCGTTGGGTTCTCATGTTGCTCAAGGTGCTGCTGCTGCTGCTGCTGCCGGTGCCTGTGCCTGTGCCTGTGCCCGTACCGGTGGCAGTGCTGGTGCTCCAGCAACTACTGAGTAAAGAAGAACAGAGTGAACAGTGAGGTATTATTTCCACTAAGGCAAAACAAATACGTAATAAAATTGTGAGAAGGATACGGAAATCTTGGTCATAAACTATATGTTCACCAACAATACAAAATGGAATGTATCAATTCCTATACTGCTCAAACAAAGCTGTCTATTTACATATAATCTCAAATCAAATCACTGTTCAACATATCATCTATACGAAATCTCTGTCATAAACTGTATGTTCACCAACAATACAAAGGGGAATGTATTAATAACTATACTGCAAACAAAGCTGTCTAATTACATATGGTGTCAAATCAAATCATGCATAGAGAAGCCACATGGTGCAGATTGCTCACCGTTACATAGCACACACAGATCAGAGTATAGTTAGAACATCATTCAGATCCATGAAACACACACCCATTAGAACATATCTCAGATCCATCAAGCAAACACCCTTAGGAAGATCCGTCAAGGCCTGCTTTATTTTTTTTCTCTCTTGTTTTTTTAGGATTTCTTTTACTCTTATTTAAATCCGGGGAATATAATAAGCGAAATCAACAAATCTTCTACACAAAAACTGGTTAAACTAGGCTACCTTCAACCAAAAGAACAAAAAACTGCAAGCCAATCAAAATTACTCTTATCTGTGATTATATTGGAGAAAACACACAACAGCCATTAATAAATAACCGTCAGTCACAAGCTTCACTAAGCCAATCAAAGCTCTGGAGGAAGCTCAAAACCGTGGTGAACCAACCAAGAGAGAGCGCAGAAGGCTGGCCAGGCAGAATCAGGGCTACCTTCAACCAAAAGAACAAAAAACTGCAAGTCAATTAAATATACTCTTATCTGTGATTATATTGGAGAAAACACACAACAGCCATTAATAATTAACCGTCAGTCACAAGCTTCACTAACCCTGATTCTGCCTGGCCAGCCTTCTGCGCTCTCTCTTGGTTGGTTCACCACGGTTTTGAGCTTCCTCCATAGCTTTGGCCTGCCTTTGTTTTTCCATCCGCAGTATCATCGAATTTCCGACCCCATGGGCCTGTTTCTTGTGTGTGTCAAGTGCTTGATAGGTGGTGAAAGTGTCAAGTTTGCACTGTGTGCATTCGTAGCAGCTTGAGGAGTCTCCCTTTGCCATGGTTCTTCTCTTCTCAGCTGCGCAGCTCGCGTTCTGTCTTGTTTCCTGTTTTAGGGCAAGTGCGAAAATGTTTGATACAGGATGATACCTAAGTGGTTGCCCTATTTTAATGGGTAATTTTTTAAGTCCACCGAAATTTTGAGTGAAGAAGCCCAATATGGGAAAAACCAGCCCACTTAAAACCATTACTGAGTAGGAAAAACATTGAAGAAGAGAATAAGAATAGAAGTCAAACAAACAATGAATTTGTATCAAGCAATTCGATGCAAATGCATAAATATCACTCCCAAACGAGGTAATCGTACATATGAACAATGTGGTGTTTACCCTCAGGATCATACTTCTTTCTTTGACGCAACAATGAAAAAAATAATGAGAAAATTCACTAGTAATATTACTAATGGAGCTAGAAATTAAATCCAAATTTTCAATTACTGTAGTCAAGGTAGATACTTCAACTAGAGTTTGCTGCTGGTAGTAAACAGGTTGATTTTTAATTATCTTTGCTTCAACAAAGCTGTTTGTATCAGCAACCCAGCATTTTGCAACTTGTCTATAAGTCCCATGGCCAAGAACATCTTTGACTATATATATACCTGCAAAAGTGACAAATAAGTGCACATAAAATCCATTTTAACTGTCAAGCAAAGCAAAATTTCCAGTTTGATCCTTACAATCTATATACATGCTCTGATAAACATGGTAGCACTAGCATCTTCCACTGTACTAGAGCATGGAAACAATCTCTAACATTACTTTTACCAACAAAAATACTTGTACACGTAAACCACCCAACATCACATAATACACAGCCCTTTCTCCAACTAGATAAAAGAAGAAGAGTTCCAAAACGTTAAAACCAATAGAACCCATCTCCGAATGAAAGCTTAATCATAAGTGTCGTTGTGATCTGAAACCATCCTCGTTCATTCTTGAGGAATGGTTGAAACATCTTAATCATTTCTTCATAAGTTTTCATAAAATATCCTTACAGAGGGTTGAAGTATAAGCATGCTATTACGAGAAAATAAGGAATTTGCCTGAAAAATCTATTCACTTTTGAATTTGTCTTATTTTGATTTACTTTTCTGCTTTAACCACGTTGAAGAATAAATCTGAGGTTGCTTGTATAAATGTATATTAATTTTGTTGCTTTTATATGGTGATGCAGCTGCATATGATCCCCTGGATCCAAATGGAAATGTGACCATCAAATGGGACAAATTTCAACTGCAGGATGAACTACTCATCTTGGACCCTTGTTATCCAACACCCGAATCCAGATTTTCAGCTTCAATTACCAACCCCTTGTTCCCTATGCTTCAATAAGTGAGTATCAGAAAGATCTTGAAGAGACAAAACTGTGTCACCAAAGATTGTGAATGACCAATCCTGATTGCGTTATGTGCAGATGACACAGGGATGTTTTATGGTATGAAATACTTCAACGACGTACTAATGGAAGCAGAGGTGTTAGGAAATGTTCAGTCTGAGGTGCTTCTCCAGAAGGACCTGAATACATTCACTTTCAAGCAAGCAAAGTCTACTTCAATGGAGATGAATGCATGCTACCGCCACCAGACGCATACCCTTTCCTGCCAAATTCTACTCATAAATCCTTTCTTTCCCTTTCAGTACTGGCTTCCTCATTATTTCTCCTCTGTATGTACATTTGTTAAGTTCAGAGAGAAGGACAATGCGAATTTGAGGGCCAGGGCCATCAGACAGGAGAAATGGGGCAGAACTAGGTGGATAAAGAGCTTTCACTCTGTAATTGAATATCCCTGATTGCCTAGAGAGCTGATCTGTGGATTTCAGTACTTACATCTTTATGCATTTTTGTCATTTTTAACTTTATTGTCAGTGACTAATATGGATGATATATGATAGGTCTCCATTCAATAAATGCCATCCGATTAGCTCCCAATTAATACCGAGCTCAAGCAGATCGGTCCAAAATTGAATGTCGCAGCATTTTCCAGTCTAGTCTTTCAGAGCTCACACAAACCCATGCAACAGATCCATTGCTGATAAGAGAGTTATTAACAGGACAAGAGGTGAAATAAGATAGCGGGAGCTGGCATTTGGTAACCAAGGATAGAAAGCCCATCCCTTCTCCAAAGAAAATGCCATCTGGTCCTTCTGGAAAAGTAGCTTTGATTGCATATTACCCCAGGACCAGCTTATATGAGCAAATCATTGTATGATTTAACTCCCCATAACATGGCAGTATCATCTGTGGGAAGAGCATAATGTTTAGTCCCATTTCCACAACAAATAAATGCAAAATGTCCATTATTAGCATATATACTCAAGAATGGTGGAATAATAACCAACCGGCATAATATTGCACTGCAGTTTATAATTCAGCAATTTCGCCACCTACACTCACAGATACTTATTTTAATACTAGAACTTCCATATTGGTCCTAACTCCTTCCATGGAATAACATACGATAAATAAAAGAAAGAGTTACTTCTGTCCTAGATTTGGATAAGATATTAGAGGAGGGAAATTATATCCCTGTTAGCTCCTCTTACGAAACACAAATAAAGGCAATCACTGAAGGAAATATAACTTACTTATAACTCCATAAGGAGGCAATCGGTTGAAGTTGAAGCTGAAAATCTGGGTTAGATTGTCAAAATTAGGGTGTTGGACGACCAAGTTCAATTGTGAGTAGCTCATATTGTAATTGAAATTTGTAATCGTGATCTTAACCCGCCAATACTACCTGTAGTTAAGCTTAAAGTGCCAGTGAACTCTGATTGGGCACATGTGCCTTGTACATTGAACAAGGAGCGGAATGGGTGTCTTCCCTGGATTTCGAACAACTGAAGCTATATGTGGCTTACTCGGACTGCAAAATAGGATAAGGATTATAAGCAACAAGCCCTTAGTTCAAGAGCACATAGATACACTTACACAAGCACATTTCCAGGGAAACTTGAAAGAGAAAGGATTGATGATTCCATTCATTGCACTTACTCTACAAAACCCCCTGATAGAAAAGTGTTGTTTGGCAGCCACAAGCACATGTTGGACAGGGTACTATAGTATTGTTGTTGAAAAATGAAAGTGAGACACAACAAGTAGGAGTTTTTCTGAGCCAGGAATTGCGAATAAGTGCATGTAACATTCCATGTCACTGCAACAAAATGTTCAACAGATAAATCAATCAGGAAGGCATATTTTACTTTTGGTAGGATTTGTCCAAAGAACTACGGCCTAACATCTCGGCAAAAACAAATAATAAATCAGTAATACATTAGAGCTAGATTAGGATACTACAAAAAGAAAAGGCATGCATTCAATGCCACCTTTTTATTCCATAACTTACTCAAAGCTTGTGTGACTCTTTTTTTATCAGTAGTAAAAAAAATCTACTGGGTTTGACAATTTTTGCAGGTCCACAAGTATAACCAGGTCCTGGTGCCTTGAGGGTGAAGTTTTTGGGCACCCTCACTGTTTTGTTGCTGGTTCCAGCTTGGCCTACACTGACTTGGGATGAGCTGACTGCATGTGGTAGATCCTGTGCCCATGAGCTGAGAACACCTCCTTTACAGCAATTTGCAATCTGCTGATTGTATGGAGTTCCGAGCAAAAAATCAACCACTGTTGGGGTCTTTTTGCAGCAATGTGGAATGTTTCCTTTGAATTTGGAGAAATCCCCAAATTCTTTGCCCATGGTCCATATAACCTCCTTCTTTGCCCATGTCTACGCCAATGACCAACCTGCTGATTGAATGTGACGGTATTGCTGGAAGTTGTACATGGTGATAACAGCCTATCCATTCAACGGAACTTTGATTCAGTTTGACCCCTCAGCTACCATTAAATCAGTGAGAACAGAACTAGCTAGACAACATCAGACATTTAACCGCTACAACTTATAAAATGCTAAAACTATCTTCTGCAATGATAAGAAAAAAAATGGCAATGGCAATGGTGATACATAAGCTAACTTGAGCAATAGTACTTATGACATAGCCATCGGGAGTCCAGCTAATGATATCCCATTCGATTGTGATGTTTCCAGTTGGGTCAAGAGCATGATAGGCTTCTAAAAAATTAGCAACCGGCATTAGTAGAAAATTGAATAAAAAGCAAGCACTAAAGAATTAAAAGCTATGAACTCATATACAGATTCCTACAGCCTTCTTTAGATGGGGATGATTAAGTTCTCAGCAGGTATATATATTGCGAATAAAAAGAAGAAAAATCATGCAACGCATCCTGCAAAAGTTTCTAGAGCAGAAGAAAACCACCATCTACTTTGCTCAACTTGCGATTAGCTTTCAAAATCACAAATACCAACTCCGTATTTGTATGATTTAGGAGATTTTAAGAGCCTAATAAGAGGTAAAGAAACAATTAGCGTGACAGGAAATCTTCATAAACAATCACTTAGCGTTGGGGATTTTGTCATCTAAATCCAGCAATAGATGATACTAGAAGGGAATTTTATTTCAGATTCCCTAATAAATGTAAAGCAACTTTTCCCTAAAAAATGTCATTAATGAGTTTTCTTTTTCTAATTGTACTTTCCTAAGCTTCATTGAATGATGAAACAAAATTTCAACTCCAACTTGCATGTTCAATAGTATTACAAGAGGAATACAAAAACCACCGTTACAGGACCAGAAAACAACAGAAATGCATGGATTTTAGCAAATCAAGCAACCCGATTTCCTCATTTATTCAACCAATTTTCTAGCGTCAATAACTGCCATTCACCCAAAACCCAACAGCATGCAGGAAGAAAAATGGATAAAGACTCCAAATTTGGAACCACCAACAGCTAAATGAGAAATAATGAAGACTTGAGACGAACCTGTAGAAGTGAAGCAAGTGCAAGAAAGCAAAAAAAGAACCAGAATGGTGAGTTTAGAGAGCTGAGAAGAACTCGTAATGGAACAGGAACCAAAGCCCACTTCTTGATGCAGATAGTGCTAATAATTTGTATATTGTTTCTGTTTTTTAAACAAGTTAAAGTGGGCGACAAGACTCCAGCAGGAGAAGGGAGAGAGAAGCAGAGAAAGAGAGAGAGAGTAAAGAACACGGGGTTTAGTGGTGACTAACTGGCACTTTTGTGTTTGCTAGGTCAGTTTAAGGAACTCAAAAAGTGGACTTCAAGCCCACTGTTAACAACTTAAAAGAACACCTTTACCAAAAAAAAAAACAACTTAAAAGAACACGTAATAGTGAAGAAAAGAACGAAAAAGGAGTGGTGGCCGGCGGGTATTGCTTTCAAGGAAGGAGTAATTTTCTATTGTTGATTCTGGGTAAGGCTTTGGCTGACACATTTTTTACCAAAACTGTCACAAAGATTGATTTAGTTTCAATCATGACAATCATCACCACTGGACTGGATATTGTGGATGCCATCCCTACCATTTTACCCCTTGGATGCCGTCCCTACCGAGGCTCAGATCAAGGATAATGTGGACTGGTTGTTGGCCTTTCATGAAGACTCCACTGGCTTGAGCACCGACAGTCTGGCTGATGCTGGAGACCCCCTACCAGCCTCTCTTCTGATTCAGGTCGCACACTGCGAAGGAGGTCAAATGGGGTGGTGCAAAGCATCATCCGGATGATAAGGATGACGGGCAGAGGATGCATCCGCGATCTTCCTTCAAAGCCTTCTTGGAAGTGGTGAAAAGCCGGAGTTTGCCATGGGAAAATGCTGAAATGGATGCCATTCACTCTTTGCAGCTTATTCTGCGAGATACATTCAGGGAGGCTGAAGCAACCAATTCTAAGGCTGTTATGCCTCCTGAACTTGAGGATATATATGGAGTTGCAAGTAATTGATGAACTTGGGTTCGGTTGCTAGAGAAATGGTGAGGTTAATAGAGACTGCAACTGCTCCTATATTTGCAGGGGATGTTCATGGTCGCATACATGGTTGGAATGCAAAGGCTGCTGAATTGACGGGTCTGACAGTTGAGGAAGCTATGGCCAAGTCCTTGGCTTCTGATCTTATATATAAAGAGTATGAAGAAACTGTTGAGAAACTTGTTTAGCGTGCTTTAAGCGGTAGTCTTTTTATATTTAATCTTTTTGGGAAGCTTTTCGAGCAGAGTTCTTATCATTTCTCATTTTGTGACATTGACATATTGGCTATTTTATGGTGTGTGTTTGTACAATGCTTCTGAATTTACAGAATTTGATGGGCTCAAGTAAAACCTTTGCGAAGTAGAGTTAGGATTTGTATACAGAGTTCTAAGAAGTTGGCAAATGTTGGAAAAAGTTGATCGCTTTGTATGCTGGATATAAATTTGTGGGAGAGAAGGTTCAAGCTATTCAAAATAAACTGGTTATTTCAAAGTTGTACTTAAAGCATGTTCTGATGGTTGCTCATGCTTGGTATCAGCATTGTCAGTAATGCATATTTCCTATCAAAGTGGCAACAAGTAATTAAGCAGATACTTAAGAGTTTTTAGCTGGTTTTGAGAATATCGTAAGATATATGGAGTTAGGATATTATTATTTTTCATGAAATGCTAGTAGGAATTGCAATACTGCTAACAGTAAAAAATGCTTAGTACTATGGAAAAAGTAGCCAAGTTTGCTAGCATAGGAAGCGAGCTGCTAGGGTGAAGCTAAGAAGGAAGGTGGTGGGTATTTGCCACTGACAAGAATCCTAGAGGCTGGAGCACTCTGCTCCAAGCTTACTCCTATGAATTTTTATGTACTGCCAGATTACTAGTATCATGATTTCCAGGATCTGTTGCGACATATTAATGGATGCTTTAACTTGAGGTCCTAATGGTATTGACCACGGTATTGGCAACATAACCTTGAGAGTTTAGGTTTTTATTTTACAGCATATCTTATTTGGTTATGGTTACCTTATGCAGGTGAAGAAGATAAAATTGTTGAGATAAAATTGAGAACATTCGCCCCCGAACATTAAGAGGAGGCCGTTTTCGTGATTGTCAACGCATGTTCTAGCAAGGGTTACATGAATAATATAGTTGGAGTTTGCTTCGTTGGTCACGATGTTACTGGTCAAAAGGTGGTAATGGACAAATTCATCAACAATATACAGGGCAATTGCAAGGTCATTGTTCATAGTCCAAATCCTTTGATCCCTTCCATTTTTGCCTCAGATGAAAATACATGTTGCGTGGAGTGGAACACCGCTATGGAAAAGCTAACAGGCTTGGAAAAATGTTGGTCGGTGAGGTTTTTGGCAATTGCTGTCGACTAAAAGGTCCAGATGCCATGACAAAATTCATGATTGCCTTGCACAACGCTATTGGTGGGCAGGATACAGACAAACTTCCTTTTTTCTTCTTTGATCGGAATGGAAAATATGTGCAGGCTCTTCTGACTGCAAATAAGAGGGTTAATGTGGATGGTGAGATTATTGGTGTATTCTGCTTCTTGCAGATTGCAAGTCCTGAGTTGCTGGAAACTCTGAAAATCCAGAGGCAACAAGACAAGAAACCCTTTTCCAGGATAAAGAAGTTGGCTTACATTTGCGAGGAAGTTAAGAGCCCTTTAAGTGGTATACGCTTTACTAATTAACTTTTGGAAGGCAGTTTCTTGAGACCAGTGCTGCTTGCGAGAAACAAATATCTAGGATCATAAGAGATGTTAATCTGGAGAGTATTGAGAATGGGCGAGTTTTCCTTAAACATTTAGTATAATACATCAGAGTTCTTAAGATTGCCAAAATGATGGTTTTCTCTGCTATATTGATGCAAGAAGTAACAATCTATCCTTTCGGTGCTAACATGGTAGAGGTTTATCTTTCCTTTGAAAGATTTATGTGTGAAGATTTTTATAAAAAAGTTTTTATTGATTTTTCTAATGATTGTTTTTGATGATCCATAAGGTAGACATATACCACTATTTATACAAGTAGTAGAGGATGAAATACTAAGAGAACTAGGAATCCAAAACTTATATTCTAAGTAAATTTATTTTTATATTTTTATAACTTATGTCGGCCAACACTCCCCCTCAAGTTGGTGCAAAGATATCACACATGCCCAATTTGCAAATTAGCTGGTGATAAGTTCTATTGTCAAGTCCCTTTGTAAAAACATCAGCGAATTGTTTGTTCGAAGAGACATGAAAGAGATCAAGAACTCCAGATGTTAACTTCTCATTGATGAAGTGCCTATCAATTTCAATATGCTTCGTTCGATCATGTTGCACATGATTGTGGGCTATGCTGATAGCGGCTTGTTGTCATAATAAAGTGATAATTTATTATTTTGGGATAACTTCAACTCCTCCATCAGCTTCTTCAGCCATAAGAGCTCACAAACACCTTGTGCCATAGCTCTATATTCTGCATAGCTCTATATTCTGCTTCAGCACTCGATCTAGCAACCACACTCTGTTTTTTACTTCTCCAAGTGACCAAGTTGCCTCCGACTAGTGTACAATAACCAGTTGTAGACCTTCTATCATCCAGTGATCTAGCCCAGTCAGCATCAGTGAATGCTTCTATATGAAGATGATCATGCTTGGAAAACAAGAGTCCTTTACCTGGTGTAGACTTCAGATACCTGAGTGTGCGAAAAATAGCCTGCATGTGAGAATCTCGAGGATCATGCATGAATCGGCTCACAACACTGACCGCATACCTCTCTTTATCAACTGGTTCGCCAACTCCTGCTTGCAACTTGTGATTGCTTTCAATAGAGGATTCTGCTGGTCTATAGCCTAGCATTCCTGTTTCCTCTAAGAGATCCAAAATATACTTCCTCTGGGAAATAAAAATTCCTTTTTGAGATCTTGCTACTTCAATACCCAGAAAGTACTGCAACTTTCCAAGCTCTTTGATCTCAAACTCTTGTGCTAACTTCTTTTTTAGCCTAATCATCTCTTCCTTATCATCTCCTGTCACCACAATATCATCGACATAGAGAATAAGAAGAGTATTCTTATCCCTGTCATACTTGATAAATAGGGTATGATCTGCATTACTGTGTTTGTAACCAAAGTGAATCATGGCTCTGCTAAACCTGTCAAACCACGTTCTAGGAGACTGTTTCAAGCCATATAAAGCCTTCTTCAGTTTGTAAACTTTCCCCTTGGTGTTTGCATTTTCAAATCCTGGAGGAATCTCCATGTAAGAAAGCATTTTTAACATCAAACTGTTGCAAATCCCAATCAAGATTGGCTGCACAAGATATCAAAATTCTAATGGTATTCATTTTAGCAACTGGAGCAAATGTTTCTTGGTAGTCCACCCAGTAGGTTTGAGTGAATCCTTTTGCCACCAATCTCGCTTTATATCTTTCAATTGAACCATCTGCTCTATGCTTTACGTTGAACACCCACTTGCAACCTACTAGTTTATTATCAGACGGATAAGTAACCAGATCCCAAGTTTGATTCTTATGCAAAGCTTTCATTTCCTCAAGCATAGCTTCTTTCCATTTTGGATCTTGAACTGCTTCCTTCCAACCCTAGGGAATAGATACAGAGGAAATGGACAAGGCAAAAGCTCTATAGGAAGGAGATAAAAAATCATAGGAAACAAAGTTAGAGATAGAGTATTTGGTGCAAGCTCGAATCCCTTTGAGCAATGGGTAAATTCAATGTATTATCATGTGGCAAAGGATCAACGGGAGGTAACTCACCAGGAGATGCTAGAGCAGGAGAAGATTCTTAACCAGGAGAAGGTTGCATGGTGGTCTCTTGTATAGCATTTCTTCTTGAGTATACCAACAAATCAGGCCTGTCCAAACGACCAACAGTAATGGTATCCTCCCCCTGGGTAGGAATTTCCCAAAAAATTGAATCATCTAAAGTCTCCGAATCAGGAACCAACACCTCATGTCTGTCACTGCTCTCCCCCTCAGGAGGTGTATGTGGAGAAGAAAAATACGACTCAGATTCTCTAAAAGTGACATCCATGCTGACAAGGCACTATAGCTCCGCTACCATGAAGATTTTTATAAAAAAGTTTTTATTGATTTTTCTAATGATTGTTTCTGATGATCCATAAGGTAGACATATACCACTATTTATACAAGTAGTAGAGGATGAAATACTAAGAGAACTAGGAATCCTAAACTTATATGCTAAGTAAATTTATTTTTATATTTTTATAACTTATGTCGGTCAACAATGTGCTAAATTTATTGCAAATCCATATTGAGACTAGAATCCAATATGATAGGCTTATTCTGCTTTTAGTAAAATTTTAAGAATTTTTTTTTTTCAAATTATTAGAGTTTTCACAATAAACCATATAGCTTGCATATCTGATTTGCAATTCCTGGGGTTATTGCCTGGAAGCAATGAGTTATCTTTAGATGAAGAACAAATTATGAGTTGCTTTTGAGGATACTTGTAGGTCTTTTGAAATACAATGTAGTGCATTCTAGCGCATGCCTTTTAACTGTAGCATAGATGTTGTTAATGAGAGGGAATGCTTCGTTTGCTTCTGAATTAGTTCACTGGAGCTTGAGGAGGCTGAATTCTTCCTTGGTGGTGTCATAAATGTCGTTGTCAGCCAAGTGATGCTGTTGCTGAGGGAAAGAAATCTGCAATTGATTCGTGATATTCCTGAAGAAGTAAAAGTTCTGGCTGTGTACGGTGAACAGGCAAGAATTCAGCAGATTCTGGCTGATTTCTTGCTGAATATAGTTCGTTATGCTTCGGAAGGTTGGGTGGGGAGATTCATTTCCGTCCAACACTAAAGCAAATCTCTGATGGGCTTATGTTTGTGAAGACGGAATTCAGGTGTGGTTCACTTTTCTGTGTTGTTTCTAATATGTTTACACTGTTTGGGGACTGCTACAAAATGTGTTGCCAGCTAGCTATTTCTTCATATGATTTCTTTGAACCCTGCTTGAGTTCAAATGTTTAATGTAGTTCGAAGTCAGGGAAGCAAGGATGGTTGATAATGATATAGTCGTGAAGTCTTTTGTATGCTCTATCTGTTATGTATTGGCAATACTGTTAATAGGAACTTAGTTATGAAACTTCAGTTCATCAGCTTCTTCTATAGTAGTATCCATTTACACAAATAAGATTGATGTACAAATGTTTCAAATTGGGTATGTGCCCCCTTTTCTACTGCATTTTTGTTGGAACAGGAATCTGAGAAACTAACATTGATGGTGTATTTTGAAGGATGGTCTGCCACGGTGAAGGTCATCCTGCTGAACTAGTGCAAGATATGTTCCACGGCAGTTAATGGATAACTCAAGAGGGCCTAGCTAGGGGACTCAGCATGTGCAGAAAGATTTTGAAACTCATATGGGTGGTGAAGTCCAATATATGTATCAGAGAGTCAGAAAGATGTTATTTCTTAGTTATCCTTGAGCTTCCCACGTCTTGGAGGGGTGTGAGAAGTGCTAACTAGGATTTTTGGTATACCAAAAAAACTTCCTAACATGGTTTCTTAATTTACCCTCATATAGTTCTGCTTCATGTCCTGATCAGGATAGTTCCCAAACCTCTTACATGGACTTTACCCTTCATTACAGCCCCCTGATTTGACTAATGTTATGAATATACTCCACGAACCACAAATCTTAATGCTTAGTGTGTCTTTTAGGGCTGCAGAATTATGTTTCCTTTCAAAGATTTTCCGTTATTTACTTTTCTTGCAGCATAAGAATAATTAATTAATTAATTAGTTTCCTTGTTAGAATAGGTTTGGTTTTATTTGTCTCCTAGGTTCTCTAGGTTACAACTTATGTACCTGCTGGTCTCTATTTATAGGGCCGGTTATTTTCAATAAAGGTTAAGCAAAGAATTAAGTCAAATCAATGTTTTATGATATTTGAGATTTCTCCCTAACGAGAACTCAGGGTAGCCTACTCCATTTGAAGAGTTGCAAGGTTAGCTAAGAAGAGTTGCAAACATAGGTAAATCAAGAGGCAAGAACAAGCCTAATCAAGGTCATCGCCCTATGACGCGATCCTATCATAACAAATTGGTAGCGGATTCAGTCGTCATGGGGGATGATTTGGAGTCTCTGTTACAACAAATAGAGGATGGCATCCACAAACAAGATTTCAGAATTACTACTGCTTCAACCAACTGGATTCCAAGCTCGCAACTGTAATTGCTGAGAACTCTAAATTGGAAAAACGTTTGCTGGAGCAGATGCGGGTTCAATTTCAGGAATTGATTGGCTCTCTGTCGACCCTTCCACTTCTTCCACCTCCTCCAACCTTCCAGCACCACCACTGCCTCCTACCAATAACAACACTCCGCCTCCGCAACCCTCTTCCCCCTTTATCTTCCATCAACATTCACGCCAACATGATTTTCCACAGGCCGCAAGGTTCTCAGGTACGGTCCCTCATTTTTCTAAATTAGAGTTTGCCACTTATGACAGTACAACTGACCCATTGTCTTGGTTGCATCGCTGTGAGCATTTTTTTGCAGAACAACAGACACCAGCACACGAAAAAATAGGCTTGGCTGGTTATCACATGCTAGATGAAGCCCAACTCTGGTACACGCAAAAACATCTCAAAGGCATCCCTTCCTGGGAAGAATTTTGGCGTCTTTGCTGCCTTCGTTTTGGACCGTCTCGGGGCAGCAACCTCGTTGGAGAATTGTCTACCTTGCGCTAAACTGGTACTATCGAGCAATATTAATGCCAATTTCAAGATAAATTAGCTCGTGCCTCCCACAAGCTTCCTGAGGAGGTACATGCTGCTTTCTTCATTGCTGGCTTGGACGAGCGAATTAAAGCTGATGTTGAGATGGCTGAGCCGTCTGATTTGGATACTGCCATGAGTCTTGCAAGGGCTTATGCAAAGAAGCTGCATCATCACCAACATAATGCACCTCAGTCGACAGTAGAAGTTCCTCCAGCAACCAAGCACTTGAGCCGCGTTGAAATGGCTGCAAGAAGAGCTCAAGGGCTGTGCTAGACTTGTGATGAGCAATATTCTGCCGACCACCAATGCAAGAAGTTATTTTGGTTAGTGGTGGATGAATTGGCCGCTCTCAACACTGGCCAATAAACCACACCCTTTTCTCCTACTCGAGCTTGATAACAAGCTCGTTCACCAGGAGGGGAGTAATGTTATGAATATACTCCACGAACCACAAATCTTAATGTTTAGTGTGTCTTTTAGGGCTGCAGAATTATGTTTCCTTTCAAAATTAAGATTTTCTGTTATTTACTTTTCTTGCAGCATAAGAATAATTAATTAATTAATTAGTTTCCTTTTAGAATAGGTTTGGTTTTATTTGTCTCCTAGATTCTCTAGGTTACAACTTATGTACCTATTGGTCTCTATTTATAGGTCCGGTTATTTTCAATAAAGGTTAAGCAAAGAATTAAGTCAAATTTATGTTTTATGAGATTTGAGATCTCTCTCTAACGAGAGCTCAAGGTAGCCTACTCCCTTTGAAGAGTTAACCCAACTGCTACAGCTCTTCAATTGGAGCCTCTAGAATAATATTATGAGTTGGCATGCGTTTGTGTCAACACGAGCAGCAATCCACTATTGCTTTTGGATCTGGATCTGGAGCTAGAACATCATCATAAGTGTTTAAACTTGGTGCGAATATTCAGCCACCTTATATGGGTACGTTAGTGATTTGGTCAGGAGCTGGTAGACAAGCATAATCATATTCCAAACCTAAGGAAGCGAAATTGTTGTAAAGCGTATAGATTAGTTGTTATGATAGGATCATGTCACAGGGTGATGATCCTGATTAGGCTTGTTCTTGCCTCTTGATTTACCTATGTTTGCAACTCTTTTTAGTTAACCTTGCAACTGTTCAAAGGGAGTAGGTTATCTTGAGTTCTCGTTAGAGAGAGATCTCAAATCTCATAAAACATAAATTAATGGATTAAAGCGTTTTTTGGTCCCTGTGTAAGGCCTCAAAGTTGGAATTCATCCTCGTGTACGATTTTGGCTTCTTTTCATCCCCCCGTTCTTCCCTTTTGGTCAGTTTTGGTTTGTCTGGCCGAAATCCGGCGAAAATTACTGATGTGGCAATTTTTCGGCGCAACATCAGCTTTGTGGGACCCACATGTCAGGGTTAACCCAAAAACCAAACCAGCTCCACCTGACCCAGTTGGTTCGCTCAACCAAAAGACCCATTTTGCAATTCTGATGGGGCCCGCACTTTGTCCATTTTTATTTTTTTTCTTTTCTGTTTCTCCTAAAATTTAATTTTTTAAAATTTTTTGATTGAATGAATTTCTTTCCCAAAAAAAAATATCCTTTCTGTCAGACCACACTACTGCCATTTTTATATTATCTTTTTTTAAAAAATTAATTTCTATAATCTATTTATAAATACATAATTCTTTTTGTATTTTTTCTACGAAGAAAGCGAAAAATTCGCGGCCAGTCTTCAGTGATTTTCGTCATAAAAAAAACACACATATTAGTTTCTAAATTTTTAAATTGAAGTGTTAATTTGCACAAAAAAAATTGAAGTGTTAATTTGCAGAAAATAATTGAAGAACAAAGTAGGGAAAGAAGAAGAATGATTGGGTTTGGGGAAGCAAATCCCACGGCATCCTCATCATCACAGCCCCGCTTAGCCCTCCTCCACCATTTTCTCCGCCTCCTTTGTGACCCTGACCCCTCAGTCTATTCCAACAACCACCAAATCAAACCGCCACAACAAAGAATCCACAACCAACCCAGCACAGAAATCGATTAAAACACAGTTACAATTACATGGAGATTTGAATTAAAACAAGCGAATCGTGCTCGCCCTCAATTGCAGCATCATGGCCATGCTTGCACCGAAGCACCCCTCTCTGGTACGGTGGCAGCGCCATAGACCAATCCCTCAGGTGGCGACAGATCTCACAGTACGGGGCCAACCGATCTTAGCGCCGACCACCCAGCTTGGTCTGACTTCGCCGACGCCGCAGTGTTCCTCGACGACCTCATCTCCACCGTAAGACACTGCTTGCTGCTCGTGTCCCCTAACTAGTCCGCCATGGTGTGCTTCGCCCGTGCCGATGACCTGTTCTAGCAGAGAGGGTTTTAGCTGATGAAGCATGGTGGCGAGTCACACGAGCTATCTCGGTAGTACGGGGACTCGAAGGAGGATGTTATAGATGATGACGAGGAGGGTGATGGAACCAGGGAGAGAGATCGGGGGATGGCGGTGGAGGAGAATGAGATGAGTAGCTGCTGTTATTTTGATTTTGGGAGACAAAAAAATAATAACTACTGTGGACGAAAAAAAGAATTTTTAATAAATAGTTTTAAAGAAATTAATGATAAAAAAGAAAGAAATTTTTTAATTTAATGAAAGATTTTAAAATAAATTAAATTTTAGGGGAAAAAGGAAAAAAGAATAAATAATTGAATAAAATGCGGGCCCACAGGAATTACCAAATGGGTCCTTTGGGTGGGCGAACCAGTCGGATTGAGCCGGTTTGGTTTATAGACTCGACCTGACATGTGGGCCCCATAAAGCTGATGTGGTGCTGGAAAACTTGCCATGTCAGCAGTTTTTGCCGGATTTTGGCTGGACAAACCAAAACTGACCAAAAGGGATGAATGGAGGGATGAAAAGAAGCCAAAATCGTACACGAGGATGAATTCCAACTTTGAGGCCTTACACAGGGACCAAAAAAACGCTTTAATCCATTACTTTATGTTTTATGAGATTTGAGATCTCTCTCTAACGAGAACTCAAGGTAACCTACTCCCTTTGAAGAGTTGCAAGGTTAACTAAAAAGAGTTGCAAACATAGGTAAATCAAGAGGCAAGAACAAGCCTAATCAGGGTCATCACCCTGTGACATGATCCTATCATAACAACTAATCTATACGCTTTACAACAATTTCCGTAGGTTTGGAATATGATTATGCTTGTCTACCAGCTCCTGACCAAATCACTAACGTACCCATATAAGGTGGCTGAATATTCTAGCCAGTGCAATCTGAAGGACAGGCACCAAGTTTAAACACTTATGATGATGCTCTAGCTCCAGATCCAGATCCAAAAGCAATAGTGGATTGCTGCTCGCGTTGACACAAACGCATGCCAACTCATAATATTATTCTAGAGGCTCCAATTGAAGAGCTGTAGCAGTTGGGTTAATCTCCCTCTAACTCGTGCTATAAGTGTAAATGTGTAGGTTCCATGTTGTGAATTTGCCATGATAATTGTAATAAAATTTGGCTGTTGTAAATAAATTATGGTGAATGTCATTGTTACTATCCAGTAAAACCGAATTTTACCATATCCGAATTTACTCCGGGTAAAATATTTTACCATACACCTAATTTTCACATGGATATTTTTATCTATCCATCTGCCTATCTACCTCCCATTGTCTTCATCTTCATTACCTAAATCCATGTGATTTTATACATATTATCCAACCTAAATTATTTGTTTTTATCCTCCCATTTTTACCTATAAATACCCCCATTCATTTCATACACACTTACACCTTTGATTCCTCCAACTTTAGCTTACTCTCTTCTCATTTCCATACACCATATACATCTCTTCCTAATCTTTCTCCATCTTTAATTATTCTCATTTTCTTATTATTATTAAAGGTGTATTACTTCCATAAAGTTTGTATTATTATCTTGATTAAGTTTGTATAATCCCATCAATTAGTGAAATTCTCCCCCAATTTTGTAACACGTCATCAGCACGAGTCTCTACCTTATTAAAGTAATTATTTCTAAGCCTTTTCTTATTACTACTTCAATCATTTCTATTATACATATATAGTAATTACATAGCTGAAAGATTTATCGACTAAGTATATATATATATATATATATATATATATATATATATATATATATTATTATTATCCTACTAATATAGCTGAAAGATTTATCGAGTAAGGATATATACTATATAATTTTTATTATTATTTCTCTTTATATTTGTTTTATATTTTGTTATTATCTCTTTACTGTTAAAATGGCAAACCTTGCAAAGCTTGAGTTTGAGGCCTTAGATATTTCTGGAAGAAATTATCTACCATGAAAACTAGATGCAGAAATGCATTTAGATGCTATGGGCCTGGGAGATACCATAAAACCTCCTTAAGAAAAGGAAAAAGCAATATCTATTCAAGATAAAGAAGGAACTAGCCAAGAAAAGGCAAAAGATGTATCGAGTCAAGATAAGGCAAAAGCCATAATCTTTCTCCGTCATCATCTTCATGAAAGTCTAAAGACGGAATATCTTACTGTCAAAGATCATGCAGATCTTTGGAAGAATTTGAAAGAAAGGTATGATCACCTGAAGATGGTCATACTCCCAAAAGCTCGTTACGAGTGGATGTACCTGAGGCTGCAAGATTTTAAATCTGTGCATGATTATAATTCAGCTGTGTTTCGAATCAGCTCTCGGTTAAAATTGTGTGGAGAAGATATTACTGATGTTGATATGTTGGAAAAAAATATTCTCCACTTTTCATGCATCTAATGTGCTCCTGCAGCAGTAGTATCGTGTAAAAGGTTTCACAAGATATTCTGATTTAATTTCATGTCTCCTTGTGGCCGAACAAAATAACTAGCTATTGATGAAAAATCATGAGTCTCGCCCCACTGCTTCTGCTCCATTCCCAGAAGCGAATGCAGCAGTACATGATAATTCTGGTCGTGGCCGTGGACAAGGTCGTGGCCGGGGACGTGGGCGTGGACGTGGAAGGAATCACTTTAATTATCGTGACCGAAATATTTATAAAAATAGTAAGGCAAAAGTAAAATATGTGAATGATGGCAAACATCAGGACAAGAAAAATCCTGAGACAACTTGCTATCGATGTGGCATGACGGGTCACTGGTCACGAATATGTCGTACAACAAAGCACTTGGTGGAACTTTATCAATCTTCCTTGAAAGCCAAAAATAATGCTGTTGAAACAAATTTTGTTCAAGATGATGAACAAGATGCTACCTTCTAGTCCGACTCATATTTTGATATTGATGATTATCTTGCTTATCCAGAAGAAGCAAGCAATAAAATGAAGCAAGAATAAATCTGCTGCCAATTTCTTTGTATTTTATATTTATGTTCTTATATGTTTTTTTATTTCTATTAATGTTATAAATGTTTTTTAATTTTGAATAAATTTCAGTTCAGTATTATTTTCTTATGCATGTTTTATTTTCTTTTATGAAGATATGGATATTCAGCTATATGGTTCCAAGAATAATGACTCAGAGATCTGTCTAGCAGACAGTGTAACTACTCATTCTGTATTTAATAAACGAAATTATTTCTTAACTTTGAAATTTGAAAGGGCATATGTCAGTACAATCTCTGGTAGTACAAAAATTATTGAAGGCTCTGGAAGAGCTCAAATTTCACTACCAAAAGGAACAAATATAATCGTTGAAAATGCTTTGTTCTCTTCAAAGTCTCAAAGAAATTTTTTGAGTTTTAAGGATATCCATTTAAATGGATATCATATTGAGACAATGAATAAAGAGATGCCGAATATCTCTACATTACAAAAATTATCACTACAGGTAATAAACAAGTTGTAGAAAAATTACCTGTATTATCTTCTGGATTGTACTATACAAATATTCGAGTCATTGAAAGTTATTATTCCCAGCCTGAAGCTGGCACCAGCCTGAAGCTGACTAATGAGTTGAAAATTTGGCATGACCGGTTGGGCCATCCCGGATCAATAATGATGCGCAGAATTATTGAAAATTCACTTAGTCATGAATTAAAAAACCAGAACATGTTTCAATCTAATGAATTTTCATGTGCTGCTTGTTCAGAAGCAAAATTAATTATCCGGCCTTCATACGATAAGGTTGGTTCTGAATCACCAGCATTTTTTCAAAGAATTCAGGGAGACATATGTGGACCTACACATCCACCGTGTGGACCATTTTGATATTTTATGGTTTTAATTGATGCACCAACTAGATGGTCCCATGTGTGTTTGTTGTCCTCACGCAATTTGGCATTTGCGTGCTTATTATCACAATTGATCAAATTGCGGGCACACTTCCCTGATCATACAATAAAGACTATACGTCTTGATAATGCTGCTGAATTCACCTCTAAGGCGTTCAATGACTATTGTGTGTCAATTGGAATTGTGGTCGAACCTCTTGTAGCTCATGTTCATACCCAAAACGGTCTTGCAAAATCGTCGATTAAACTCCTCCAATTGATTGCTAGACCTTTATTGATGGGATGCAAACTCCTCGTTACTGCTTGGGGACATACTATTTTGCATGCAGCAACACTTGTGAATATCAGGCCAACAAGTTATCATAAGTTTTCCCCCATCCAATTGGAACATGGTCACGAACCTAATATCCCTCTTCTTCGGACATTTGGTTGTGTAGCATATGTGCCAATTGCTCCAGCACAGCGAACGAAAATGGGTCCTCAAAGAAGATTGAGAATATATGTTGGATATGAATCTCCATCCATTGTAAAATATTTAGAACCAACAACTGGAGATTTATTTACAACAAGATTTGTTGATTGTCATTTTGATGAAAATGTTTATCCAACATTAGGGAGAGAAAATAAGTAGCTGGATAAAGAAATTAAATAGAATGCTATGTAATTATCAAGTCTTGATCCTCGAACAAATCAGTGTGAACTTGAAGTTCAAAAGATAATTCATTTGCAAAATATAGCAAATCAATTGCTAGACGCTTTTACTAATATCAATAGAGTGACCAAATCTCATGTACCAGTTGCAAATGCTCCTGCTAGAATTGATGTCCCTGAAGGACAACCAAATATTGCAAATGAATCTAAAGTACGCCAAAAGCGTGGCAGACCACTCAGTTCCAAAGATAAAAATCCTCGACAAAGAAAAGGAGCAAAGACACAAGATGGCCCCAGCGAGGTAATAAAACCTCATGCAGAGGTTCAAATTAAAAATCCTCAAGAGGAGGATAATCCTCTAGAAGAGGTTCTTGACATAAATCATAATGTTCTAGAAGTAACTCAGGTACCTGAAATAAGTCAAAATGATGAGATCTCAATCAACTATGTTGTGTCAAGAACAAGATGGAACCGACATGAAATAACCGTCGACGAAATTTTTGCATATAATGTAGGGCTAAATATTATGGAAGAAAATGAGGATCATTAGCCTAAATCTATTGATGAATGCCGACTTAGAAATGATTGGCCAAAATGGAGAGACACAATTAAGGCTGAGTTAGACTCGTTCATGAAGCGAGAAGTTTTTGGGCCTGTAGCTCCAATACCTGATGGTGTAAAACCGGTCTGTTACAAATGGGTATTTGTGCGAAAAAGAAATGAGGAAAATGAAATAGTGAGATATAAAGAACGGCTTGTCGCACAAGGTTTTACCCAACGACCTGGTATTGATTATGAGGAGACATACTCCCCTGTGGTGGATGCAATAACTTTTCGGTATCTAATTAGTCTGGCAGTACATGAAAAATTAGAAATGCATCTAATGGATGTTGTTACAGCCTACCTCTATGGACCTATAAACCATGATATATACATGAGAGTCCCTGAAGGACTCAGGTTGCCCAAAGCAACCAATTCGCAGGATATATACTCAATTAAATTAAAATGACCTTTATATGGCTTGAAGCAATCTGGACGTATATGGTATAATCGTCTCAGTGAATACTTGGTAAAAGAAGGCTTAAAAAATGATTCCATAGGTCCATGTGTTTTTATTAAAAGGTCAATGAGTGAATATGTTATCATTACAGTATATGTTGATGATTTAAATATTATTGGAATCCTAAAAAAGTCTCCAAAGTCGTGCATTGTTTAAAGAAAGAATTTGAGATGAAGGACCTTGGAAAGATAAAACTCTATCTAGGTCTTCATATTGCACATTTAGAAAATGGGATCTTTGTCCATCAGACACATTATACCGAGAAGGTTTTGCAAAGATTTTATAAGGACAAAGCGTATCCAACTAGTACCCCGATGGTCGTGAGGTCGCTTGATCGAAAGAAAGATATTTTTAGACCTCAAAAAGATAATGAAGAAATTCTTGGTCCAGAAGTACCATATCTCAGTGCGATTGGAGCTTTAATGTATCTTGCTACTAATACAAGACCTGATATATCTTTTGTTTTCAGTTTAGTAGCAAGATATAGTTCTGCCAAAACTCGCAGACATTGGAATGGGATAAAACATATTTTTTGATATCTTCGAGGTACAATGGATTTGGGATTATATTATTGTTGTGGGTCCAAATTCGATCTAATAGGTTATGCAGATGCAGGTTATTTGTCTGATCCACATAAGGCTCGGTCACAAACAGGCTATTAATTTACTTATGGAGGAACTGCCATATCGTGACGATCCACAAAGCAAACAATTGTTGCCACCTCTTCAAATAATGCATAAATTGTAGCCATACATGAAGCCAGTCGAGAGTGTGTTTGGCTAAGATCAATGACGCAACATATTCGGAATTCATGTGGATTGGATAGTGGGAAAGAAGTTCCAACAATCATTTATTAAGATAATGCCACCTGGATTACTCAATTGTAGGAAAGATACATCAAAGGCGACCAGACAAAGCACATATTACCAAAATTCTTTTTCACTCATGATCTTCATAAGAATGGTGATATTAGTGTTCAACAGATTCACTCAAGTGACAATTTGGCAGATCTATTTACAAAATCACTGCCTACTTCAATTTTTGAGAAGTTGATAAGGAAGATTGGTATGCGACGGCTTCGAGACATCAAGGGAGGCCAAAATGAGGGGGAGTAGAATATGCACTGCACTCTTTTTTCCTTCACCAAGTTTTTATCCCACTGGGTTTTTCTTGGTAAGGTTTTTAACGAGGCAGTTCTTCTAAAGCATATTCTACTGAAAGTATAATGACATTGAAGGGGGAGTGTTGTAAATAAATTATGGTGAATGTCATTGTTACTATCCAGTAAAACCGAATTTTACCATATCCAAATTTACCCCCGGTAAAATATTTCACCATACACCTAATTTTCACATAGATATTTCTATCTACCTATCTACCTCCCATTGCCTTCATCTTCATTAGCTAAATCCATGTGATTTTATACATATTATCCAACCTAAATTATTTATTTTTATCCTCCCATTGCCTTCATCTTCATTAGCTAAATCCATATGATTTTATACATATTATCCAACCTAAATTATTTGTTTTTATCCTCCCATTTTTACCTATAAGTACCCCTTTTATTTCATACACGCTTACACCTTTGATTTCTCCAACTTAAGCTTACTCTCTTCTCATTTTCATACACCATATACATCTCTTCCTAATCTCCGTCCATTTTTGTTAGAAAACATTGTTTTGCTAATGCCTCCTTGTCTCATACAGGTTTTGATATTGACAAACCGACATTGATTCAAAATGACGACAAACCCGAAGCAAATTGGTGAGAAAAAATCAATTGATGAGAAGAAGAGCACTCAGGAGAAATTACTCAAGAGCACAAATTGATGTAGAGAAGAGCACAAGATTTGAAGTAAAAATCTAGAAGATTTAAGAACTAAATTGTACAAGGTTAATACTCAAAATCTTCTAAGATATTAGCTCAAACAAAACTATTCTCTTTACATGCATCAAAACAGAATTTTTAAAAATGTTTTTAAACTTTGAGCTCTAAACATCGATGTTTGATTTTCCAACATTAATGTTCTTGGGTTCAAATGTTTTGGCAGAATTTCAAAACATAGATGTTTGATTTCCCAACATCAATGTTTTTGGTTTCAACATCGATGTTTGGTTTCCCAACATCGATGTTCTTGGTTTCAAATATTTTGGAAGAAGTTCAAAACATCGATGTTTGAATTCACAGCATCGATGTTCATGGTTTTCAAACGTTTTATCAAAAAGTGGCAGTAGCTAAAGAACATCGATGTTGGAGTTCCAAACATCGATGTTTTGATGATCATTGCACCTAAAGTTTTTGGCAGAAGCTCAAAAACATCGATGTTGGCTTCCCAAGCATCGATGTTCTCTTGACCGTTGGTCCCAAAAATTCAAATTTACTGGCTAAGCATCGATGTTGCACTGCTAAACATCGATGTTGTGCCGTTATGGTCAGAAACTTTTTTCAACTTTCATTGTTATCTTGTCAAAAGGTGTTCAGAAATGTTTCCCCAACGACCATATAGGTTTTCAGACTTATAAATAGAGGTGTTAAACCTCTCGTTGAAAACAATCAACTCTCCATACTTCAAGCATTCATTGATATACATTCATACAAGTTTTTATGAGCTAATATCCTTAAGAATTGAGAGTTGCCTTATAGTGCTTATATTGTTGCTCAATATCTACTCTTTGAGAGTGTTTTTGTTTTGAGTGTTGTAAGTGTTGTTATACACCATTTGGGAGGTTAGTTCCATTGTTGTAATTCATAGGGAGAGGTTTTCTTTCTGTGAGAGAAGTCTTGAAGTGAGGTATCTTCAAGCAAGAGTGTTGAGGTTTGTGTGAATCGAGTTCTCAAGCTGTAAACGGTTTGTTAAGTACCCGGAAGCTTAACGTAGATAGTGAAATCTTTGAGAGAAGTCTCTCAGAGGACTGGACTAGCCACAAGTTGTGTCTGAACCAGGATAAAAATTTGGTGCCTCCTTTCCTTCTCTCTTTTAATTCCGCATTCATTTCTGCAAATTTCTATTTCGTCCAAAAAACGCTATTCACCCCCCTCTAGCATAGGACATATATTCTAACAATTGGTAGCAGAGCCTAACTCTCTAAAAGACTTAACCATTTGAGAGGAATCATCCATGGCTTCTTCAAGTAATTTGTATGCAGGAATCCATGAAGGACAATCCACCGCCCGTCCACCTCTCTTCGACGGCACCAACTACTCATATTGGAAGGAGAGGATGAGAATTTTCCTCCAAGCCAACAACTATGCTCTCTGGCTAATAATAAAGAATGGAGAACAAATTCCAACAAAGAAGGTTGGTGAAGTCACCATGACAAAGATGGAGGCAGAGTACAACGCTGATGACATCAAGAAGGTTGAAAACAACGGCAAGGCCATCAACATGCTCTATTGTGCAGTCAACCTAGATGTTTATGAAAAAATTTCATGCTGCACTACCGCCAAGGAGATGTGGGACAAGCTGGAAATCACCTATGAAGGAATCGACAACGAGGAAGAGGAGACCGCCAATCTTTATCTCATGGCACAGGAAGAACCACCGGAAGATGTAAGTACTACTCTCCCAAATGAAATTTTTGCTTATGAAGAATTACAAAATGCCTTTGATGAACTCTATGGAGAATATCTTAGTGCTGCTAAAATCAACAAGGACTTAAAGAAGAAAATTACGACATTAGAAAAAGATGTTGAGAAATTAACAAGTGAAAACGAGAAACTTAAAGAAGAGAACAAGTTTTTCGGAAAAAGAAGTTGTAACAAACCTGAAAGTTCACCTAAGGAATGTTCTTCATGCTAATCTTTAAAGAAACAAGTTAAAAAACTTGAAACTACTTTGAAGAAATTCAATACTGCCCATAAGAATTTGGATTCTATGCTAGATAACTTGCAATCTACTAGGCATGGATTAGGCTTCAAAAGTGAACCTAAAAGGAAGAAATTTGAGTCTAAGACTAGAAAATTTAAGCTCAAACAAAGGAAAACAAATCTATTAGAGCAAACAAGCATAGCAAACCTAGTAATTACTATCAACCTAGGAGAATGCATAATCCAAATGTAATTTGTCATTATTGCAATAGAATAGGACATATAGCTCCTGTTTGTTTTACTAGGCATAGGCATTGGGCGCAAGAAGAAGCTCACTACTATTATGCCACTAATACTCAAGGACCCAAGATGGTTTGGGTACCAAAAACTCATTGAATTGCTTATGTAGGTAGGCTTGAAGGCATCAAGTGTACTTTGGTACCTTGATAGCGGATGCTCCAAGCACATGACTGGAGAAGCATCCAAGTTCTTTCAAATAAAGCCATCAAATGGAGAAAACGTTCTCTTTGGCGACAACAACAAAGGAAAGATCATTGGAATTGGATTGTATTTGCAGAAAATGATACTCGCTTGGCGAGAAAGAATTTTTGTGGTGATCTTGCAGGCACTCTTGAGAAGATGTCAAATGGACGATGAAGAAGAAAAACAAGACAACTCACCAGAAGAGGCAAATACCCCTGCTGAATCAACCTCTCAACTAGACATAGCAAGTATGGAGGAGAACATGCAGGATACAACGACTGATATCAACCAAGAACTTCCTAGAGAATAACGAGCGTCCAGAAGCCATCCTCTTGACAAGGTAATAGGTGATATCAACCGCGAGGCAAGTACTCGTAACACTCTTAGGAACACCGTAGGTCACATGGCTTTTGTTTCAAAATTGAACCTACAACCATTTCCGAAGCAATTAATGATGAACATTAGACATTCGCTATGCAAGAGGAGCTAAATCAATTCAAACGAAATGATGTTTCGGAATTGGTTCCAAGACCCAATGATCATGTGATAATTGGTATGAAGTGGGTGTTTACTAAGTTTATTTGTTGTGCATAGCTCACTCCATATGTTTATCATTTTGCATTCATATCATTTAGTTTGTATATGATGGATCCAGTCAAGGGACACCAGCTTGCCACAGAACATACACATAAGAGGTATTTGATGCCATACACATGCATAAATATATTTATTATTATTATTCATCTTGCGGGTACAGCGTTGACTCTGAAGCTATTAGAGTCATTAGTAATGTTGACCCTGATACTCTCATTCCATGAGAACCACATACCGCCCATGTAGTTTTGGCCAGGAAGCTCGAATCGATTTGCTGGAGGAAACCGAAGTGGAATGACACTGTGATCATCTTCAAGCTGCCACTGGGTCTTCGTTAACAGTACCATGTTGGGCTTGTACTGATTCTTCAGATCCCTCAAGGTACGCACGAATTCATGCGAATGTCTAGCAATTCCTCTGCAGTTCCAAAGTAGCAAGCGCACCTTTGGCCAAGTAGGTGGTAACATAGTTACTCGGGGAACGCTCCGGGCAGTCATCGAAACCTGGTAATAGCTACTTTGGTTTAGGTAGTGACAAGTAGGCTCCATGAAACACCCGTGTCCCAATTTTACAAATAAAATACTTAATCAAAAGGAATTTACCAAAATGCCCCTGAAACCCGGGACATGAACTCCAATACCAAAACATTATCTGAAAATCTTAATAAAGCGAGATGTCATAAAGAATAAGAGGAGACCGGCTTAACAAACCATAAGTCAACCCGGCATCCAGCCGAAACATCATCAGGTATCAAATCCCGGCAACCCGCCAATAAAGTAATCAAAATCAATAATGACATCTCAAAAAAAATCCAATGCAGTGGAAGAAATAAACAAAGAAAAACAAGAGAAGAAAAATGATATGCATGTCGGCTCTATGGATCCAACCGGGAGAAGAAGCACAGCTACCTGCTGGGATATCCACGTCCGTACTCCGGAAAGGAAGAGAGAGACTGCACGCTAACTAAGAGTCTGAAAAACAACGGTAGCGATTATGTGAGTCGCCTACTCAGTGAGCAGTATAAATCTAGTTATGTAGGTGCGCAAAGCAAGTTCGAAAGGAAAGTAGAGAAACAAGACAAGTATGCAAACACACAATAACCAGTACTAACATGCCAACAACATATAAGCAATCAATTTATGGTTTACAACTGTTTGTGTGTAAAGTTTTATTATTATGTATGTTATTCAGGGCCCCCTACTGTGTGCGTCGAGCTCGGTCCCGTCTTATGAGACAACCAGGGCGAAAGCCCAATATAACCAGGCATAAAGCCCAAATATCACCATAGAGAGAGAGAGAGAGAGAGAGAGAGAGAGAGAGAAAGAGGGAGGTAGAAAGGGGGAGGTAGAAGGAGGGAGGTAGAACCGGTCATCACAGACCCATATGCTAAACTACATATACCATGCTATCCCGCATGCAAACGCGAGGGGTATCACTTCCCGCTCGAACTAACTGGTCATCAGCACACAGTAGCCTATCTTCTACTGTACATTATTCTTGTTCATAATTATGAGTTCATGTGTGCCAAGAGTTGTGATCTAACTGGGTTGTGTGAATTATCAACTCAATCAAGCATCTGGGTCTCCAACCCACAATACATCACCCAGATCACCCAAAATCACTCCACATGTTATATTCCATAACAATTTAGAAGTCATACTCATCCGGCAAATAGTAACACATAGGCACACAATACGGATCACAGCATGTCAGCAAACAAGGCATGCAACTCAAACAGACCAATCTAACAAGCACATGCATACAAATATAAAAAGGCTCATAAAGTCACCTCAACGACGACTATCCTATGGAGCTTTCCCCAAGACAGATCCTCCAGCTCCTGAGGTATTACCCATGCCTGAATGCCGGCACACACAATGATTACAAAAACAATTACAATAAACCGTGCATGCATGATATTTGTATGCTCAACTGAATAGAACTTGACCCAATCTACCCGGTTATGCTATTCCAGGGTCTAAGCCCAACAGGATATATCTCTTCACCAACTACCCCCAAAAGTCAAGGACCTAAAGTTTACTGGGCTTAAGCCCACCTAAGTCCAAAAATGTTTCCTGGGCCTAAAGCCCACTTCTTTAAGTCCGCAATAAAACCAATTATGAATTTGGGCTTAGAGCCCACTCTTTAAAGTCCATAACGAGTCCCCGGGCCTAAAGCCTATTTAAGTCAAAACCAAATCCCGGGCCTAAAGCCCATTATGATGTTGGGCTTAAAGCCTGTTACACAAGTCCAAAGGTTAACCAATTAAGTCATTGGGCCTCAAGGCCATATCTTAAGGTCCATCAAAGTCTCACGGTCCTTAAAGTCAGTTAGTTGGGCCTGGGCCCGGTTTTTCCTAAATACCGTTCTAAGGTCATTCCTGAGCCCAAGGTTACCGTCCTAGAGGTTCTATGCACGTTGGGGAATATCTCGGCCACGTATCACTCTCTCCCCGCTCAAGGTTTCCACTAAACCCGATATATCAATATACCTGTTTAATTAAGTACATGCCATGAATGAACAACAATTATGCAACACCGGGTAATACCGTGGAACCCGAGGAAGAATCTGCCTTGCCGAAGCAGCAACCCGCTCACCGGAGCAGTAACTCGAGATGCCAGAATCTGGTCACAGCCTCGCTAGAAAAGTGACCTGAGACGCCGGACAAAAACACTTGAGCTTGCCGAAAGAACAATCGCCGAACACCCACACGACCACCAGAATTCTGCCCAAGCACCACATGTAAAACAACATTCAATCCATATTTTTTCTTCCCCTCACAAAAACAAAAGAGAAGAATGAAAAGAACAAAACAGGGGGAAAAAGGAATCTGGAACCTCACCGAAAAACCAAAATCTCGGAACCGTGAGCACTGCCTTGGTAATCCCAGCACCATGCCCCCACCGTCCACGGCGAGACAACCACCAACAATAACCAAACTACAAAACACCGCCGGCAATCCAAACCGGAGCAACAACACAAGACACCCATCAACACCAATAAAACGAAACAAACCAGATTAGGACAAATCGGCCAAAAGAGAACAGGGAAAAGAGGAAGAAGGAAGAGGAGGCAAGGTCATGCTTACCAGTGTAGGCGGCGACGACTCGAAGCCAACCTCTCCACACGATGCAGCGGCGACAGGCCAACCCCAAAAGATGATGGCGGAGCGTGGGTGTGATTGAGGGTGAAGACAAAGATGGTGGCGGCGATGTGTGGAGGTTTGAGGGAAAGAGAGAGATAACGAGAGAGAGAGAGACAAGGAGGAAGGAAGGTGGGAGCGGCGGCCAAGAGAAAACGAAAGAGAAAGGAATGAGAGAAAAAAGAGAGAGAGGAAGAAAGGAGGAGGGTTAGGGTTAACCCGACTTGGCCCAAACGACGCCGTTTTGGGTTAAGTCGCGGTCAACCCCTCTTTTTTTTTTAATTAAGTCCAAAACGACGTAGTTTCACTGAAACTACTTAGAAACCCAACTTCCAACTTCGAATCCCGATTTAACTCCAACGAAGGCTCGATAAAGAAGGAACCCGACATAAAACTCAATAATTCGAGGTAATTAAATACCATAGGGTACCAAAAACTCCAAAAAATTTTCAAGGGCAGAATTGGAAATAAATTCCAAAAATTCCAAAAATAAAATTATGAAAAATCGGGGCGTTACAGTTCTACCCCACTTAAGAAAATTTCGTCCTCGAAATTACAAGATAAGAATCAAAACAGATGTGGGTACTGCTCCCTCATATGGGACTCAACCTCCCAAGTAGCCTCATTGGGAGAATGACGGCTCCATCTCACTCGAACCATAGGGATAGTACGACTCCTCAACTGCCGTACTTCCTGGGCTAAGATCTCAACTGGCTCCTCGACATAAGTCAAATCATCAGCAACCTCCAACTCCACAGGTGATACCACATGACTCGGATCAAATCGATAACGCCTCAACATCGAGATATGGAATACGTCGTGTATGCGAGACAGCTCCTCCGGTAGAGCCAATCTGTGGGCCAGCGGACCAATCCGCTCCATGATCTCATAAGGACCGATATAACGAGGGCTCAACTTGCCCTTCCTCCCAAACCGGATAACACCTCTCCAGGGAGCAACACGGAAGAAGACTCTGTCACCTACACTGTACTCCATCTCCCGGCGATGCTTATCAGCGTAACTCTTCTGTCTGTCCTGAGCAGCTCTCATGCACTGCTTGACCACCTCAATCTGATCCACAGTCTCCTGGACAAGATCTGGACCAATCACCTGTCTCAGACCTTCCTCATCCCAACAGAACGGACTGCGACACTTCCGCCCATACAAAGCCTCATAAGGCGCCATACCGATACTAGAGTGATACCCATTGTTATAAGCAAACTTAACCAACGGTATTGTCTCATCCCAAGAACCACTGAAATTGAGCACACATGCTCTAAGCATATCCTCTAGCGTCTATATAGTCCTCTCTGACTGCCCATCGGTCTGCGGATGGAATGCAGTACTGAAATTCAGCTTAGTACCCAAAGCTGACTGTAAGATCTTCCAGAAGTGAGAAGTAAACCTCGGATCCCTGTCCGACACAGTGGGTAGTGGAACTCCATGTAGACGGACGATACCCGAAACATATAACCTCGCCAGCTTATCCATTGTATCCGTCTGCTGAATCGGCAGGAAATGAGCTGACTTGGTCAACCTGTCAACAATGACCCAGATGGCATCATGTCGACCCCGGGTCCTCGGTAACTCGATCAAAAAGTCCATAGTGATATGCTCCCACTTCCACTGCGGAATAGACAAAGATCTCAACTTGCCGGCAGGAGCCTGATGCTCGGCTTTCACCTGCTGACAAGTCATACAACGAGCCACAAACTCCGCAACATCCTTCTTCATCCCGGGCCACCAATAATGACTCTTCAAGTTCTGTTACATTTTGGTGCTACCCGGATGCATAGCATATGGCGCATTATGCGCTTCATCCATGATCCATCTCCTCATGTCATCGACGTCCGGAACACACAACCGATCACCGGTCATCAAAGCACCATCCTCCTGGACATAGAAACTAGAACTCTCCCCACCGAGAGCCTTATTCCACAACTCCGCTAGATGAGGATCACCAAACTACAACTCCATGATCTTATCCCGCAAGGTCGGCCGGATGCTCAAACTGGCAAGCAATGCCCCAGTAACATCCACCTCCAACTGTGCATCCAACGAACTCAGCTCCACCAAGGAAGGCAAAGCATAAGAAACTGAGTCCTCATCCGCAGAAGCCACTCTCTTCCGGCTTAATGCATCTGCAACAACATTGGCCTTGCCCGGATGGTACTCGATAGTACAATCATAGTCCTTCAGAAGCTCAATCCAGAATCTCTGCCTCATATTAAGCTCCCTTTGGGTCATGATGTACTTCAAACTCTTGTGATCTGTGAAAATCCGACACCTCTCATCGTACAGATGGTGTCTCTAGATTTTCAAAGCAAAGACCACAGCAGCCAACTACAGATCATGGGTCGGATAGTTCCTCTCGTGAGTCCTCAACTACCTCGAGGCATAAGCAATCACCCGACCCTCCTGCATCAAAACACATCCCAAGCCCAAACTAGAGGCATCACTGAACACCGTGTACTTCACTCCGGGTCTTGGAACAGTCAAAACCGGAGCAGTAGTCAACCGACTCTTCAACTCCTCAAAACTCTTCTGACAACGGTCATCCCAAACAAAAGTACAGTCTTTCCTCAACAGCTTAGTCATAGGACCCACTATTAAGGAAAAACCCCCAATGAACCTCCGGTAGTAACCAGCAAGTTCAAGAAAACTCCGTATCTCCGATACACTCTTCGGTGGCTCCCAATCCATGACTGCCTTAATCTTGGCCGGGTCCACCTTAATGCCTTCACCGGACACAATATGCCCAAGGAACGCGACCTCATCCAACCAAAACTCACACTTGCTGAGCTTAGCATAGAGTTGTTCTTCTCTCAGCCTCTGCAAAACCTGTCTCAAGTGGTCCTCATGTTCGGCCTTACTACTCGAGTAGACCAGAATATCATCAATGAACACTACCACAAACCGGTGCAGAAATTCATGGAAGCCCTGTTGCATTATACACATAACACTGCCGGTGCATTCGTCAGCCCAAACAGAACAACCACAAACTCATAATGACCATACCGAGTGCGGAAAGCAGTCTTCGGTATGTCTTGTTCTGCAATCCGAACCTGATGGTAACCAGATCGCAAGACAATCTTCGAGCATACAGATGCACCCTGCAACTGATCGAACAAATCATCGATCCTAGGCAAAGGATACTTGTTCTTTACAGTCACCTTGTTCAACTGTCTATAGTCCACACACATCTGCATACTGCCATCCTTCTTCTTTATAAACAAGACCGGGGCACCCCAAGGTGAGATGCTCGGTCTAATAAAACCCTTATCCAATAAATCCTCCAGTTGTTTCTTCAGCTCTTGAAGTTCTGTAGGAGCCATTCTGTAGGGCGGTATAAAAATAGGTGCAACTCCCGGTACCAAGTCAACTGTATACTCCACCTCCCGCTCCGGAGGCAACCCAGGTAAGTCATCAAGAAATACATTAGGAAACTTCCGAACAATCGGAATATCCTCCACTCCAGGTACTGGTACCGAAGAATCGACCACATGAGCTAGAAAGGCATCACAACCCTCTCGGATCATCCTGAAAGCTTGGATGGCCGAGATACAACACGCCGATAGAGCTCTTCGCTCTCCATCGAACACCAATCTACGCCCCAACAGAGAAGACAAAGACACCTCCCTGACCCGACAATCAACTACTGCCTTGTGTCTGGACAACCAATCCATGCCTAAAATAACATCAAACTCTCCCAAGTCCATGACAGCAAGATCAGAAGGAAAACTCTCACTATCATACTCTATTGATACATCTCTACAAACTCGATCAACAACTACTATATCACCAGTGGATAAACGGACTCTCAGGGGTCTACTAAGGTTATCATCTTCTATGTTATGTATGGTCATGAATGCACGAGATACAAAAGAGTGTGTTGAACTTGGATCAACTAAAGCATGTGCATATTGACAAAAACCATAAATGTACCTGCTATAACCTCTGGAGCATCGGCAGCCTCCTCCCGGGTGATGGCATAAACCCTAGGAGCTGCAGCAGGCTGAGTCGCACCCCCACGGTTCGAAGCTCCAGAACCCCCACGATCTCGACCCTACTGTCCGCCACCCCTGTTCGGACCAGAAGAAACAGCACCAGTAGCCACAGAACTCTGTACTGTATACTGAGAACCACTGCCACCACTATCCTTAATCCACTTGTAGCAAGATGACTTCTGGTGTCCCGGCTTATTGCAATACCAGTTTGTACCCGAGAATCGTGCCGAAGAACCCCGTCTTTGAGATCCAGACTGATAGGACCTTCCTCCTGAGGATTTGCCTGGTCCACCCTAATAGCTCTGCCCTCGGGACTTCTTCGAACCTAGGTAAGAAGAACCCTATCCACCAGAATAATCTGCACCTCCGGCATCAGAATACTGCCTCTTCTGTCCTGAAGCAAATGTCTGCTTTCTCTGCTCGGCTGTCCGAGCCTCCTTCCCGATCAACTAAACTCTCTCAGCATCAAAAGCAGCCTCACAAACTGCCTCCCAATTCTTATGCCCTCCACCAGCCACAACTAACGCCAACTCCGTACGTAAGCTGTTAACAAACCGCTTACACTTAGTCACCTCATCGGGCACAAACTCCCTAGCATAAGAGAGAAGGATGCTGAACTGGATCCTGAATACTGACACCAACTCCTCTAGTCCCTGCTTCACCTCAAGAAACTACTTTTTCTGCTCCTCCAAAAAACCAACAGTGAGAAACTCCTTGTAGAATTTCTCCTTGAAATCCTCCCATGGCATCTCCACAGGCTTCAGTTGGTTGGCCACAAGTTCCTGCCACCATGTCAATGTATATCCCGTGAACTTGTGTGCCGCAAATCGAGCCCTCTACTCAGGTGCACAAGTGAACTTCTCCAGAACATTCTCCACCTGGCGGAACCAATCATCAAACTCCTTGCTTTGCCCTCTTCACCAGAGAATTCCTTGACCGCAGACTTATCTATGTGCTTATACCCACTCTCCATACCACCTGCCGCAGCAGGTGCTACCGGTTGGGCACCCTGCTGCTGCTGCTGGAACTGCTGGAATTGTTGCCACTGCAAGAAAGCCTGATACTGCTGGAACGCTGGGTCCACAACAGGTGGTACGGGTGGCACAACATTTTGTTCTCCTCCACCTGCAGCATTATTCCCTGCTGCATTATTGTTCCCCTGACCAACGGGAACCTGCATCACCGACACATTGTCGGAGACATGAGTAGCGGCGTCATCCTCAGCATTGTGCTGCCCCTGGTAATCCATATCAACGCCTATATGAATGCAAATGAGTCAAAAACACTTTTAATGTCATAATCCGGAAACGGGCCTAAACACAGGAATCGCTTTGAAAACAACGTTTAAAACACTTATAAAACCAAGGATCTGAAACCTGGCTCTGCTACCAAGCTGAAACACCCGTGTCCCAATTTTACAAATAAAATACTTAATCAAAAGGAATTTACCAAAATACCCCTGAAACCCGGGACAGGAACTCCAATACCAAAACATTATCTGAAAATCTTAATAAACCGAGATGTCATAAAGAATAAGAGGAAACCGGCTTAACAAGCCATAAGTCAACCCGGCATCCAGCCGAAACATCATCAGGTATCAAATCCCGGCAACCCGCCAATAAAGTAATCAAAATCAATAATGACATCTCAAAAAAAATCCATTGCAGCGGAAGAAATAAACAAAGTAAAACAAGAGAAGAAAAATGATATGCATGTCGGCTCTATGGATCCAACCGGGAGAAGAAGCACAGCTACCTGTTGGGATATCCACGTCCCTACTCCGGAAAGGAAGAGAGAGACTGCACGCTAACTAAGAGTCTGAAAAACAACGGTGGCGATTATGTGAGTCGCCTACTCAGTGAGCAGTATAAATCTAGTTATGTAGGTGTGCAAAGCAAGTTCGAAAGGAAAGTAGAGAAACAAGACAAGTATGCAAACACACAATAACCAGTACTAACATGCCAACAACATATAAGCAATCAATTTATGGTTTACAACTGTTTGTGTGTAAAGTTTTATTATTATGTATGTTATTCAGGGCCCCTTACTGTGTGCGTCGAGCTCGGTCCCGTCTCATAAGACAACCAGGGAGAGAGAGAGAGAGAGAGAGAGAGAAAAAGGGAGGTAGAAAGGGGGAGGTAGAAGGGGGAGGTAGAAGGAGGGAGGTAGAACCGGTCATCACAGACCCATATGCTAAACCGCATATACCATGCTATCCCGTATGCAAACCCGAGGGGTATCACTTCCCGCTCAAACCAACCGGTCATCAGCACACAGTAGCCTATCTTCTACTGTACATTATTCTTGTTCATAATTATGAGTTCATGTGTGCCAAGAGTTTTGATCTAACAGGGTTGTGTGAATTATCAACTCAATCAAGCATCCGGGTCTCCAACCCACAATACATCACACAGATCACCCAAAATCACTCCTCATGTTATATTCCATAGCAATTTAGAAGTCATACTCATCCGGCAAATAGTAACACATAGGCACACAATACGGATCACAGCATGTCAGCAAACAAGGCATGCAACTCAAACAGACCAATCTAACAAGCACATGCATACAAACATAAAAAGACTCATAAAGTCACCTCAACGACGATTATCCTGTGGAGCTTTCCCCAAGACAGATCCTCCAGCTCCCGAGGTATTACCCGTGTCTGAATGCCGGCACACACAATGATTACAAAAAAAATTACAATAAACCGTGCATGCATGATATTTATATGCTCAACTGAATAGAACTTGACCCAATCTACCCGGTTATGCAATTCCAGGGTCTAAGCCCAACAGGATATATCTCCTCACCAACTACCCCCAAAAGTCAAGGACCTAAAGTTTATTGGGCTTAAGCCCACCTAAGTCCAAAAATGTTTCCTGGGCCTAAAGCCCACTTCCTTAAGTCCGCAATAAAACCAATTATGAATTTGGGCTTAGAGCCCACTCCTTAAAGTCCATAACGAGTCCCCGAGCCTAAAGCCTATTTAAGTCAAAACCGAATCCCGGGCCTAAAGCCCACTATGAAGTTGGGCTTAAAGCTCGTTACCTAAGTCCAAAGGTTAACCAATTAAGTCATTGGGCCTCAAGCCCATATCTTAAGGTCCATCAAAGTCCCACGATCCTTAAAGTCAGTTAGTTGGGCCTGGGCCCGGTTTTTCCTAAATACCGTTCTAAGGTCATTCCTGAGCCCAAGGTTACCGTCCTAGAGGTTCTATGCACGTTAGGGAATATCCCGGCCATGTGTCACTCTCTCCCCGCTCACGGTTTCCACTAAACCCGATATATCAGTATACCTGTTTAATTAAGTACATGCCATGAATGAACAACAATTATGCAACACCGGGTAATACCGTGGAACCCGAGGAAGAATCCGCCCTGCCGAAGCAGCAACCCGCTCGCCGGAGCAGTAACTCGAGATGCCAGAATCTGGTCACGGGCTCGCCGCAAAAGTGACCCGAGACGCCGGACAAAAACACTTGAGCTTGCCGAAAGAACAATCGTCGAACACCCACATGACCACCAGAATTCTACCCAAGCACCACATGTAAAACAACATTCAATCCATATCTTTTTCTTCCCCTCACAGAAACAAAAGAGAAGAACGAAAAGAACAAAATGGGGGGAAAAAGGAATCTGGAACCTCACCGAAAAACCAAAATCTCGGAACCGTGAGCACTACCTTGGTAATCCCAGTACCACGCCCCCACCGTCCACGGCGCGACAACCACCAACAACATCCAAACTACAAAACACCGCCGGCAATCCAAACTGGAGCAACAACACAAAACACCCATCAACACCAATAAAACGAAACCAAACCCGATTAGGACAAATCGGCCAAAAGAGAACAGGGAAAAGAGGAAGAAGGAAGAGGAGGCAAGGTCGGGCTTACCAGTGCAGGCGACGATGACGACTCGAAGCCAACCTCTCCACACGATGCAGCGGCGAGAGTCCAACCCCAAAAGACGATGGCGGAGCGTGGGTGTGATTGAGGGTGAAGACAAAGATGGTGGCGGCGATGTGTGGAGGTTTGAGGAAAAGAGAGAGATAACGAGAGAGAGAGAGACAAGGAGGAAGGAAGGTGGGAGCGGCGGCCAAGAGAAAACGAAAGAGAAAGGAATGAGAGGAAAGAGAGAGAGAGGAAGAAGGGAAGAGGGTTAGGGTTAACCCGACTTAGCCCAAACGACGCCGTTTTGGGTTAAGTCGCGGTCAACCCGCCCTAAGTGGTCAACCCCCTCTTTTTTTTTAATTAAGTCCAAAACAATGTAGTTTCACTGAAACTACTTAGAAACCCAACTTCCAACTTCGAATCCCGATTTAACTCCAACGAAGGCTCGATAAAGAAGGAACCTGACAAAAAACTCAATAATTTGTGGTAATTAAATACCATAGGGTACCAAAAACTCCGAAAAACTTTCAAGGGCAGAATTGGAAATAAATTCCAAAAATTTCATAAATAAAATTATGAAAAATCGGGGCGTTACACTCCAAGTTGAATTTCTGAAGACTTTCAGAATTGAAAAACATGATGGAATTGGCCAAGCCATAAAAGGAAGTTCTTAGGTTGCCTTGATCCTCAAGGAAGAACGTCTCTTCCATAGGAGTGACAAAGAATCTGGACGAGTACAGCTCGTCAAAAAACACCGAATGAGGTATCCTGCCTAGCTCACTCGGTAATTCCTTTGGCCGTTCGTTTATCAGGCTGTAGGCTAACCGATTCCTTCTTCCTAAGGAGGCACCCTCAACAAACAGAAGATGGAGAAGGCATTATGTCTCGATGCGTTTGTGATTTTTTCCTGAATGTATTTTTCTTTTGGTTATTTATTTCCCACTGCTTTGCCTTTTATAGAAATATGATTATCTGCTTTTCAAAGTATAGACCCCATCTGTTTTCGAAAAAGCTCAAAATATTTTTCGGTGAAAGGAAAAGTAGATTCTTTTCACAAAACTCCAAACCGTTTGCGATCTTCAAGGTTTTTGCTTTTTGAAAATCTTGCCATTGATTGAAATATTGCTTCATCACATTATATGTTTTCGGGCTACAAACATGAGTGTTTTTCAACTCATTTTCATCTTACAATTTTATTTCACGATTGATTATCTTTTTATGACTTTTCCTACATCTTCTATCACTTGCATGAGAGGCCAATGAGGCCAGATTGATGGGATGTTACCTCGAGTACAGTGCATGTGTGACAAGGTTGCACCTGTTTGGACATCATGGAGGGATACGAAACCTGGAAGACGTTATTTCTCTTACGGAGATTATGGACAAGGTGGATGTCGATTCTTTCAAAGAACACAGGACGTGCTCGTGACGACATCATCACCTTGCGAGATAACGAATATCTCTTTCACGAGGAGAAACGACATCTCCGATAGCAAGGCAAGTTGCGATTCTCGGGATCGAGGACCTATATGATCGATCTAGAGTGGTGGATATGGAAAACAAGTTTTATTTTAACTTCATTGGTTTTATTTCCTTCTTGTTGGTTTTTTTTTATGCCTTGAAATGTTTGTTTTTCTACTAACATGAGTTTTCGTATCATTAAAAAAAAAGGGGTTTAGTTTTGAAAAGAACAACTTATTTATTTTCATAACACCTTACTATAGAGAGGAAGTACTCTATGAAGTTACTTGCTTCTCTAAATCCTTTACAAGTTTACGCATACTCTCGATCCAAGAGGAGAGTCCCATACAAGCCAGTTTGATCTGCATCACCGCAGCGTTGACCTTCTTCAAGGAAGCGTTCAGATGCTCCAGTGTCTTCAGTGGTGTACTGCTTTGAGCGGTTGCCTTGCCCTTCCTATCATCAACATCGTTGCGACCAGAAAGCTCCTCCTGGCCAACAGGCTTTTTCCTCCGTCTTCGGGAGACGACCATACCTTCTTTGAGACCAGCAATGCTCTTCCTCTTGCGATGTTTCTTCAGCTCTTCCTCATCGGATTCTCCAAAAAGAGCAGCACCACCAGTGTAACTCAACTCCTCTGAATCAGAGGTAGTTCTAGTTCTTATGGGTGAATCTATGACAGAGAGCAAGTTTGCCAAGTTATAAGGATCGGTTTTTATAAGGAAATGAGATGTCACATAAGAGTAAAAACATCTCGTGTTAGTACAGAGAACCGAGTAAAGAGTATACCAGAAACTTAGCATGGTAGGACCTACAGACGCAACAAATGATTTTTGAGGATTATGGTCTTAATGGCAATCATATTCCTCTTAGGTGTGATAGTACTAGTGCCATAAGTTTGACAAAGAACCCCGTTCTTCATTCAAGAACTAAACATATTGACATTAGGCATCACTTCATTAGAGATCACTTTCTCAAGGGAGATGTAGCTATTGAATTTGTTGAAACAAAATTTCAACTAGCGGATATTTTCATAAAACCCTTAGAGAAAGAGTCATTCTTTCGCATTCGAAGTGAACTTGGCTTCCTTGACTCTACAATGATCTAAATTTATGCATTCTAGCATCATTTCATTGTGTTACAAATTGCTAACTTGAGCGTCGGAGGCTCTTCTAAGTTTGTTTTGCAGGTACCCCTCACTTAGGCCAAAAGCTAGGGGGAACAAAGGATTGCTGAGAACTAACATCGATGTTGGCAATGATGTTCAGTCTGCTCCAAGAATTGGCAAAAGGGCAAAAACATCGATGTTCATAGTATAAACTATCGATGTTCACAAGACTATTTTCAGCCGTGGACAGAATGCTCAAAACATTGATGTTGAGTATCACAACATCGATGTTCAGGGAAGTATTTTCTGTTAGAACAATAGCCCTTCGCTAGAGGGGGGGGGGGGGGGGTGAGTAGCGATAATCGAATTAAAACGAAATAGGCAGGAAATAATTGCGGAATTTAAAGATTGAAGGACACAACCAATTTATCCTGGTTCACACACACTCTACTAGTATGGCTAATCCAGCCCTTCAAGTCTCACTTGAAGATTTCACTATCTAGTGTTAAGCTTACGGGTGCTTAACAAACCGTTACAACCTAGGAATTCTAGTCACAAGAATCCTAAACCTGAGAGTTCAAGTCACATGAACCTCAGCACTCTTGCTTGAAGATACCTCACTTCAAGACTTCTCACATAAGAAGATATACCCTCTTCCTATGAATCTCAACAAGGGAACTAACCTCCCTTAAGGTGTATGAATATACAATTCAATCACTCAAACAAAGAACTCTCTCAAAGAGCAGATATGAGTATACAAGTAAAGCTCTAAAAGGCAACTCTCAAATCCTCAAAAGGATATTGGCTCAATAATAATTTTGATGAATGTATGGAATGAATGCTTGAATGTTGAGAGTTGATTCATTGTGAAACAGAGCTAAAAATGCTCAATTTATAGCTCTGAAAAGTTATAGAGCCGTTTTAAATCCACCCAAAAACAATCTTAAACAAAACATAGTGGGTGCTAAAAAGTTGTCAGCTCAACGGCTAAAACATCGATGTTTAAAGGTAGAACATCGATGTTTTGCCCATTAAATTTGAATTTTGGGCTAACGGTAACTAAAACATCGATGTTCTCCATCCCAACATCGATGTTATTTTGATTCTGTGAAAATGAGATGAAAACTGATCTGTGAAGAACATCGATGTTTTCATTCCAACATCGATGTTATTTTGCTTCTGTGAAAAATGATTGAAGCTGAGCATTTGAAGAACATCGATGTTATGGAATAGAACATCGATGTTTTGCTTATGCAAAAGTGTTTTCAAATGCAACGGTCATGAGAACATCGATGTTTGGGAATCCAACATCGATGTTCTTGGCCTTCTGCCAACATTTGGAAAAATGGTTGAAACCAAGAACATCGATGTTTGGGATGCCAACATCGATGTTATTTGCCTACTGCCGTTTTTGAAAAATTGTTCAAAGGTAGGAACATCGATGTTTAAATCTTAACATCGATGTTATTTTGGCTCGGCAAAATCAAATTGAAACTGACCATTTGGAACATCGATGTTACAGATGAGAACATCGATGTTATGACTAGTTTTAAAAGCAACGGTCACTAGAACATCGATGTTTGGGATGCCAACATCGATGTTCTGAGCCTTCTGCCTGTTTTGAAGAATTGTGCAAAGGCAGGAACATTGATGTTTAAATCCACAACATCGATGTTCATGGCTCGAAAAATATTTTCATGCTTGGAAGTATGTTATGTTATGCATGAGCAAAATTCATCTTATTTTGAGCCAATGTCCTAGAAGAGTTGAGTGTTATACCTTGTACAATTTATGAATCTAACTCTTCTTTCTTGGCTCTTCAATTCTTGTGATCATTCACTTTGATCCTTTGCTTCTTGATTGGTTTCTTTTGCTTTGAGGATTGGTTTGACTTCATTTCTTTTTGCTTTATCTTTGTCATGATCTTGAATTGGTTTGTCAATTATCAAAACCTGCAATGAGCCATGGGTTCTAACAATTTCCCTCTTTTTGATAATGACAAACAACTAGAAGTATATGCTAATATTAATAACAATAATTCCCCCTATCTTGATGCATGTACATATACTATATACTTCTTCTTATCTTCCCCCTTTTGGCATTAGCAAAAAGAAATGATGTTGCATATATTTATTCTTCCCCCTTAAGGTATGACTTATAATTCCCGCTAAGTTCATGCATGTGGCAAGGTATTTATGAAAAAACAAAGCATAAAGAATAACGAGGATAAGGGTTTAGAAAGGTGGTTCCTATTTTGCTTCAATCTGAATTGATCAAACATCGATGTGTATGATTACAACATTGATGTTGTTGGTTCCACCAGATTTTTGTTCCCCCTGTCTTTTGGCCTTAGTGAGGGGTACCGAACATCGATTTTCTGTCACCTCTTGGTCCGATTTTGCACTATCACTCAGTCTTGCACTTCCATCGAAATCGAACAAGTGTGGCCACTTTCAACAATTTGGATGCTTCTTTGGTCATTTGCTTGGAGCATCCGCAATCAAAGTACCAAAGTACACTTGATGCCTTCAAGCATACCTGCAAAGCAAATCAAAAGGATTTTGGTACCCAAATCTTTTTGGGTCCTTGAGGGTTAGGAACATAGTAGTGATGAGCTTCTTCTTGAGCCCAATGCCTATGCCTAGTAAAGCAAACAGGAGAGCAATGTGTCCTATTCTATGGAAATTGTGTTATTGCTAGTGGTCCCACCTCACAAGGGTGACGCATCGAGCCACGGGGAGAGATTAGTCTGGTAGTAGACTGGGATACTCTTCTAGCATCAAAAGTGACCTGGATGGAGGACTCGGCTTCGTTGGATGGAGCGAAAGTCCTTGAAGAATACAAAACAAGTTGCAGCAGCGGCGACGGCGGAGGGGGCGGAGCCGGGGTACTAGAAATGTCTATAAGACACGAGAGGGAGGAGCCGGGTGGTAGTCGCTGAGCTTGATGAGAAGGGCTCGACGGGAGGGAGGAGAGAAACGGGTGAGAGGCACGAGAGAAAGAGAAGTGAAAAAGGTTTTGGTAAATGGGGACGCCCGGAATTATTTTAAAAATTGGGTTTGTTATTTAGTACAACTAAACAAAATGCGGAGGTTCCCGCATTTGTTTCCTTTTTTTTTTTTTTAATTGTTGTGTTGAATTATGAAAACAACCGCTCTCAATCATCATTATTTTGCGGGAGTTGAGCCGCTGCAAGTACACTATTATTTTGCGGGGGTTAATCCAAACTGCTGCAATTAACTGCCGCTATATATATATCCACCCGGTCTTTTGTAGTGATGCACGAACTTCCCTTTCCTCTCAAGCATGCATGCATGGTTTCCAATCACAAATCTTTTGCACAGATTGCAACAAATAATCGAGAGGGTGGGAAAAGCAAGGAGAATGAGATAAATTTTTGTGGCTTCATCCGGTAGCATTCACTTTACTCCCCTCAGTGAAACAATGCATTGGCTGTTTGCATTGTGATGCTAGAGGTGAATCACTGGTTCATTTCCCATCCCAAGTTGATAGCTTGGGATCGATCCCATGCTCAAGATGGGGAGTGGATTAAAGACGAGTTACATTTCCTTGGGGCTTGGCAGCCTGGCGATGGTGCAATTGATAGAAAACATTTTTTATAGATGAACAGGATTCATTTATTGATCATATGAGATACACCCACGCCTACAAACTGAGCAGAGTCAGAGGAGGCAAGTGCTGCATCAGTGTTGACCACATATGTATCTTTCGGCATGGAGGGCACCATGAGGCACCAGCATGCTTGGAAGGCAAGGTAAAACCTTGCTTATAGGAGCCAATAACAGGGGCTGTGTACTGGAGGCAATTAGTCACAGTGTGAAGCACATTATCAATAGATGGAAGGCCCTGACCATGAACAAACTGGTTACGTTGATACCAAACAGCCCACATCCTAGCTAGTCAAAAGTTGTGGCCAAGATGACAGAGAGCACTGCTGAAGAAAGTGAGGCAAAAATAAATCAATAGAAACATCCTCCTGACCTGACAGACAGATGAGAGTAAGGGCTTCCAATCCTTCCAAGTTGTGGCCAATTGATAGAAAATATTGGGTGCAGGATACATTGCGGTGTATCGCCTACAAGTATGGTGCTCTGAATTCCTTAATATATATAGGTTGGCCATATGCGATTCAGGAGGATGGTCACACTGTCAAAAGTAACAGCGATGAGGACTAAGGTGGATTACGCCTTCATGCATCTGGTGCCAACTTCAGCTATTTGAAGTCTATTCGATAGGACTTTAACGATGTCATCATTGATATTGGAAGGATTCATTCGATCGTTAGTTGTATGGTCAGAAGTCCCTGACTCCTATATATGTGTCTGTCCATTTAACTATCAGTTAAAAAGTTAATTTGCATAATAAGGTGGAGGACCTGATATCCCAAGAAGCAGGAGGTTGTTGAAAACCCAGTTACTGTGTTGAACAGAAGTTCCAACTCAGAGCGGCTCAGAGAAGAGTCGCCAACATCCGGCCACCCTGAAGCACAACAACCAACATCCCCCCCGGGTACGACTGATCCGTTTCAACTGATGTGTGAATCATCTGGAACAAAGCCTAGCGAGAATGGCCCACAGCATGACTTGGTTCCATACCCAGATAGCAATCAGGCCCTTTTACCCTGGCCCAGAAGAGTCAGTGGGCTTATATAATATAAGCCCACGAAAACGAACCCACAGTACCCAGTGGCTAGTGAGTCCACTCCTGTCCAAGGTGATTCAAGAAAAACTCCGAGCACAAACCTGATCTTTTATCAAGCAAGAGTTATTGAGAGGAAGATATTATCAAAGCACTTAAAAGGGAAGAAACAGAAGGAAAGGTATTAAGAAAAAGGCAATATAAGGGCTGTTGCCCTCATTTTTTTACCAAAAGAAGCGGCAATATAATATCACTACTGTGTGTTGATTGCAAGGATTGCGATTACCCCGGAGTATGATCATGTGATATTATAATGCCTTATAAAGCACTCCATCAATGCTTATGCTCTTAGTTGCCTTTTCCATGCTAAACGAAGTGATCTTTATTGAGAATCAAATGCTAGTACAAAAAAGTACACAAAAAAAGGGCTAGCTAGTTCCAAAGAACCCGAGTAAATATTCAGTAAGATGATGACAAGGGTGAAGGAACGGAACTGGATTCTTAATCAGTTGCCTTAAATTCTCTAATTGATTGATTAGTGTTGGTGCTAATGCCTATATATATATATATATATATAGCTTATGCTCTTAGTCTTAGTTGCCTTCTTCACGCTAAATAAAGTGATCTTTGTTGAGAATCAAATGCTAGTACAAAAAATGTACACACACCTCCCTCCCCCTAGCTATACAAAAGAACCCGAGAAATTAACTAAGATGATGACAAGGGTAAAGGAACGGTTGCCTTGAATTCTCTAATTGATTGATTAGTGATCTTTTCCTTCTTCTTTTTAACTCTCTGACCTTTTCTCAGTCATGCATTTCCTCATCGGCTCCTTCTGCTGGAAAATTCCACCATCTCCAATTAGAGCAATGGAGTATGAACATATGCTCCCTAGATTCAGGCTCACCAAGACATAGGGTGGAAGTACATATCTAAAACAAANTGATCTCTACTCCTTACTTTGGTTCCCGTTTTGTTGACCACTATAATAAGTGCCACCCATGAAACTCACAAGCTTTACATTTTTCAAGGATCGTAGGTATAGAACTACTGAACAAGTGAGTGTTTTGAGTAAGCACAGTACAAATGATGCTGGCGTGTTGGCCTTGTATTTATAATCAGATTGCTATATCACAGAGTACGCAAGATGAGATCAGTCATATGCAAAGATAGACTATATAGCTGTATCTAACTCTCCTACCCTTATCAGATAACTCTACATCAGATAATGCTAATCCTACTTCCTGATAACTCTAATCACACTTTCGGTGATATCCTAACATCCCCCGCAAACGAATCGTGGTTGGATCAACAAGATTCAGTTTGGTCCGTAGTAGATTATGGCGATTGGTAGACAAGGGCTTTGTTAAAATATCAGTTAGCTGATCATCGGTGCCAATAAACTTAACTTGGAGTTGTTGCTTGTGGACCTTATCTCGAACGAAATGATAGTCAATCTCTACATGCTTGGTTCGTGCATTCAGTATAGGATTCATGCTGAGATAAAGTTGCCCCCAAATTATCACACCAAATAGTGGGTATTGTGGGTTGAAGTCCAAGTTCATCAAGAAGTTGTTGTATCCACATGACTTCTACTGCGCCATCAGCCAACGCCTTGTACTCTGCTTCAGTGGAAGACCTTGCTACTGTCCGTTGTTTTCGGGAGGCCCAGAAAATGAGATTAGAGCCAAGATACACCAGAAACCCTGTCGTCGACTTCCTGTCATCAACACAACCTCCCCAGTCCGCGTCCGTGAAGACTTGAAGGCCGAAATTTTTTGCAGCAGTTAGGTGTATTCCATGTGTTCTCGTGTTTTGAAGATAACGAAGGATTCATTTAGTAGCCTGCAGATGAATAGTAGTGGGAGCATGCATGTATTGACTAACTTTATTCACTGCATAGGCCACATCCGGACGAGTGATAGTTAAGTATTGCAGAGACCCAACGAGAGCACGATAGGGAGTTGGATCAGAAAACACAGTGTCAACATTTTTTGTAACTTTTGTGTAGATGAGGCAGGAGTGTTGACAGCCTTGCAGGTATCCATGCCAACCTTTTGCATTAAATCAGTGATGTACTTTTGTTGTGTTAACAGAAGACCACGAGTAGTAGGAGTGACTTCTACTCCTAGAAAATAATTCACATGCCCTAGATCACGTAAGGCAAAGGTTGCTCCCAGATTACGAACCAGTGATGCAATGAATTTGGGATGAGTACCGGTGACTAAGATATCATCCACGTACACCAGAATAAACACAAAGACACCACCACTGCGATATATTAAAAGAGAGGGATCAGACCTTGAAACTGAGAAGCCCATAGCAATTAAGTGATCATGCAAGCGTGAATACCACGCTCTTGGTGCCTGTTTCAGGCCGTATAGAGACTTTCGATGACGGCAGACATGGGAAGGCTTTTCGCGGTCCACATACCCAGGAGGTTGGACCATATACATTGCTTCTTGAAGGTTGCCATGTAGGAAGGCATTCCACACATCTAACTGAGTCACCGCCCAACCTCTAGTCACCGCGAATGTGAGAATAGTGCGGATTGTAGCTAGCTTGACCACTGGACTAAACGTCTCACCATAGTCAAGCCCTGGTCTCTGGTGGAAACCTTTAGCCACCAACCTGGCTTTATACTGTTCAACAGAACCATCAGCTCTCCTCTTCACCCTGTAGACCCATTTACAACCTACAAGATTCATGTTGGGCCGGATTGGTACGAGTTCCCATGTCTTATTTTTGAGCAGTGCATTAAGCTTCTCAACCATCGCTTTTTACCAGACCTTATGTTTTCGAGCCTCAGTGTAACAAGTGGGCTCAACCACAACTGAATGTTCCAAGGTATTAGCATATTTGGGATTGGGTTTGGGATTATGTCGAAGACGCATAGGGTGCCTAGTTTGACGTGGTGGAGAAGGAGGTGTATGCGTGGGCAAAGGAGATGGTGATGGAATAAATAATTGAGTAGGTGGAGTTGGACAAGGAGATGAATTAGATATTGGATCAGGGCTGACAAAGATAGGTTGGGACGGTGGAGTTGGAGTACCAACAAGGTCCACACTTGTTGGTGTTTGAGTGATAGTAGGAGACGGAGTTGGAGAGAGGCGAGGAAGGAGAACTTGAAGGGGAATGGTTGTCCAAGTGGAGTGCGCAGGCTCAGTCACAGGCGTAGAAGGTGGCATGGAAAACAAATTTTGTTGAAAAGGAAATAATTCCTCATAAAAACGTACATGGCGGGCTATGTAAAACCGATGATTAAGCAAGGACATGCATCTATAACCATGATGACGTGAAGAATAGCCCAGAAAAACACATGGTTGAGACCGAAAATCAATCTTATGTTTATTGTAGGGACGAAGCAACGGATAACACAAACAGCCGAAAACTTTTAAGAAAGTATAATCAGGGGACCGTTTATACAATTTAGTGAAAGGAGCAACATTTTTCAAGACACGAGTTGGTTGTCGATTAATTAAATAGACTGCAGCCTCAAAAGCATATTGCCAATACTTCGAGGGAACATGTGTCGTGGCCATCATGGGTAAACCAATTTCCACTATGTGTCTGTGTCTACGTTCAATTGAACCTTGTTGTTCATGTGTATGTGGACACATGACACGATGAGAAATTCCATTTTGTTTAAACAACATACTGAGAGGACGATACTCTCCCCCCAGTCAGTTTGAACTTGTTTAATTTTAGTGGAAAACTGTCTTTCAACCATGAGCTGAAAATCCTTAAAAACTTGAAGAACATCGGACTTGTGTCGCAAGGGATAAAACCAAAGATATTTAGTAAAATCATCCAAGAATAAAAGAAAATACTGATGTTGCTCATTACTTAAAACAGGAGATGGACCCCAAACATCAATATAAATAAGATCCAAGACACCAGTGGCATAGTTACCACTTATTGGCAAAGATAATCTAGACACTTTTCCTAATGGACAAGAAAGACAAGGAGAACTAGAGGAATTTAAAAAAGGAAGCTTATTGTGTGCCAAGATCTGAATCTGTGTTCGAGCATGAGGGTGACCAAGCCTGCGATGCCAAGTGGAGACAGAAGGGCGGACAGCAAAAGAAACAGAAGGACAAGACAACTCAAGGTAGGTGTCTTGGAGAAGATAAAGGCCATGCTTACTCGGCCCGGTGAGGAGGATTTTCTTGGTTGCCTGATCCTTGACACAAAAGAAATCAAGATGAAACTCAAAATAAACGTTATTGTCACGAGAAAATTTTTGAACAGAGAGAAGCGGTTTAGTAATTATGGGAACATGGAGTATATTGGGAAGAGTTAAAGGCTTTTGTGTTGTAGAAAGAGTAGAGGAACAAAAACCTGAAATATTCAGTTGCTGGCAATTGCCAACTAGCACTCCATCAGAGCCCGAATAGTCATCATAATGTTGGAAAGCAACAATATCCGGTGTGACATGATGGCTCGCCAATGTCGGGGAACCAATTTCCAGGATAACCAGGTTGAGTAATGACAGAATTAGCTATTGCTCCACCAAACTATTGAAGTCGGTAGCAGGTGGCTGCACCATGACCAACCTTATTGCATAGCTGGCACCGAGGTTTATACTCATCTGTTTGCCAGGGCTTCCGTGGCTGATTGCCACGACCACCGCATCCTCGGCCTAGGCCTCCATAACAGCCACGCCCTCCTCGATTGCCGGTCCGATAAGTCTGATCCCGTTGCACTCCATTGGCCAACGATCCTGAAGAAGGTGCCGGCACAGGGGAAACAGGCAAAGCACTCACAGTAGTAGAAGAATTAGCTAGAACTTGAACAGGATCACAGACTAAAAATTCTTGACTGGTAAGCAGACTCAATAACTCAGAGTAGGAGATAGGCTCACGACGGGTGGACAGAGATGTTGCATAAGGCTGAAACTTAGATCGAAGCCCACGAAAAACATGAATATTGAAATCAAGAACTGATAGAGGCTTACCCGCAGCAGAGAGCTGATCAGAGAGATACTTTGCTCGATGGAGATAACGCGTGACAGACTCCTTAACCTGTTGTTCAAGGCGCTGCAACGCCATATGAATCGCCATCAATAAAGTGGTATTAGCAGACGCCAAAGAAGTTTCCAAAGCCTGCCATGCCTCAAACGATGTCTTGGCATCAACCACAATAGGAAACACATCGACCGTGAGAGACGACAAGATGGCACTAAGGACAAGATTGTCCTGTTGAATCCATCACTGGAACTCGAGGTTAGACTCATCAGTTGATGAGTGCGCATTTTGCACTCATTTTACGGGTTCTTTCAACGGTTTCTAGCTTGCAAAACATTATTTATCTTATTATTTCATCTCGTTTTTGGCATTTTCTCCCTTTTGTCCTTATATTTCCTTTTCCTAAGGTTTTTAATAATTTTTATATATTTTAGAAATAAAAGTTACATTTTTCGAACAAAAGGTACAGACC
>JAKUCV010006034.1:0-71435 GCA_028386065.3 Turnera subulata
ATGACATCGATCCTAGCCCGATGAATACGGTCCTGGATCTGCGGATGACACCGGACTTGGACCTGCGGATGACATCGGTCTTGGACCTGCGGATGACATCGATCTTGGACCTGCGGATGACATCGGTCTTGGACCTGAAGTGGACATTGGTCTTGGACCAAACGAATGGGCCTTTACGATTTTGGTCTTGGTGTAAACATATACTATAATATATTAACTGTAAATGCCTGACTAATTATATCAAGAAAAATGCATTACTAAAACATCTTGTAGAAAGGTAATGTGCACTTCCTAATCCTTTTAATTGTTTCCTTCTTGTATGAGTTGAATGTTATACTAAACACGGATGAATATGTAAAACCTACGAACCACTAATCAATGGAATTAGTTAATCTTTAGCTAGATTATTGATTGTCTTGATAATGACCCCAGCACAGAGGAATTATACTCTCAGTGTTCTTTTTTTTTTTAATTAAAAAACCACAATTAGAGGGTATATCTCCATCCTATATGATGTGCCAAAATTGAAAACCTAAAACCTATATGCCACTTGATCTGCTTAAGCAACTAGAAAATCCTGTTTGGGGATTCACCTATCACAGCTAGGTAGGCGATTTGGATCAAATCTAGATTAGTAGTCTGGCTGAAGTTCTAGATACCAAATTTACAATAAAAATATTATACCCCATGTACATACGCTTGAGAAATCAAATAGAGATGTTTTTTTTTTAAAAAAAAAATGCTAACGGTGTCTAATTAGTGAATACAATACAACGAAAGCCCGGTAATCCCTGCAGCCAGCACACAACTTTAATAAAAAAAAAATTGAATAAAAAAAAAAGCCAGCACACAAACTAGTAATTACAGACCAGACCAGAACCACACATACATGCACGCAGAATATCCAATAGAGATGTAGTGAGGGGTGTAAATAAAATGATAACTGGAGAAGGGAAGCAAAACAATAGTTAGTCTAAATTCCAAAACTTGTTCTTACCATATTTCTCACTGTAGTCTTTTGGGCCGTAACCATTTTTTATGACTATGTAATTTTATTCCTGAAGCAGAAAGACTATATATTACTGAGAAAAGGGAAGAGGAGACTCATAGAATGCGAAAACCGTATATGACCAACATAAAGTAGAATCTTCTAATTGTTATGCTATCTACAAAGTTGACAATGCTTATAGTAGAATGCATAATGCAGCGTGTTAGTTTGATGAATTAATTAGCTGCCATTGAAAGTTGAAAACGGTATGCGAGAAAGACAAAAGCTGGTTAGAAATGTCATTTTAGTTATGTCCATAATTGCAGGCATGTGCATGTTAGCATGTGCATATGCATGATATAGGTGCAGTCATGCATATATGGAACGTTAACCATTTTTCTTGAGCTCTATAAAAAGGGGTTCGAACTAAGCCACTAAACCACAAGACTTGAAACTTTAAGCACTCTAGACAATGCTTATGGCTACTCAAAAATCTCTTTTCTTGGGGTTAATAGTCCTGGTATGCTCGTTGGCTCTAACTAAGCCAACAATTGCATCCTTTAATCGATCCGATTTTCCAAAAGACTTCTACTTTGGAAGCGCCACTTCTGCTTACCAGGTATATATATAAGTGATGCAATTAGAGCTTCTAGCTACCAGCTATGATTCATATTTCACTTCAGTACAGAAAGTGCATTTGATAGATATGTAAAAAATATGTTCTCTCTGTGTAGTTCTCTTCCCGATATTTGTTAGAGTACACCATCTACTGAAATGTGTATTCTATAGAAAGGAAAAACTGAAACGTGTAATTAGTCACCTTCAAATATTAATGCATATCACCAATTCATACATATAATACATATTTCAGGTCGAAGGTGAGGCAAACAAAAGTGGCAGAGGTCCAAGTATATGGGATACCTTTGCCCATGATCATCCAGGTGAATTCGTTTGTCTAATTTTTTTTGACAGTTGAATCCATGGGTTAACGAACTAAATATATTCATCATTCAATAATAGAAACAGATTTTAAATACATTGATTTAGTAGATTTAGTTATTGTCACTCTCTAGTCCAAAATCGAACATTAATAACTCCAAAGAGTAATTTCAGATAGGATTCTTGATGGAAGCAATGGAGATGTCGCAGTTGATTTCTATCATCGATTCAGGGTAAGGACATGATATCGATTTTTCAGTTACTTTTTGGATGCAAAAAGAATATATTATATTATACTTATAATTTAGTTGCAGTCAATAACCAGCTGCTTGCTCGTTATTAATACTACAGAGTGATTTGAAAAGGATGAAGGACACTGGTCTGAATGCTTTCAGATTTTCTATCTCTTGGTCCCGAATAATACCTCCGTAAGTATGTCTAAACTATGCAATTAATTACGATAGTCTTTAGAAAGAAAACAAGTGTCGTTAAAAATTGATTAATTTTATCTCTGTATCCCTGGAACTTAATTTGAAGAATATGGGGTTCATAGATGCATGAGAGTTGCATATCCCTTTGCCATTCCCTCCCTCTCCATGTATACTGATCATCATCACAAGGTTTCTCACCAAGAAAATATTGGGAAATTTTAGAAAAAGGCTGATGATAATTACAAGATTTATCATCTACAATATATTTGGAAATTGCTTTCCAATATTTGACATAGCTACTATTATATATATGGAATCTAAATATTTAAAAATTGCAGATGGGAAGATCCGTTCCGGTGTGAATGAGGAGGGGATCCGATTCTATAACAAGCTCATAAACGAATCACTAGCACATGGTAGAAACTTTTCCAGCTTTTACTAATGGAAATATTACATGTTTTTTTTTTTGATATAAACGATGATGATGTATATTAAAAATGACCAAAATTATGTACAAAATGATGATGATGTATATTACATGTTAATTAACTACGTCTCCCGTTTTTGTGAATATTTTACAGGTTTAGAGCCTTTTGTAACCATCTTTCATTGGGATACCCCTCAAGCACTTGAAGACAGATATGGTGGCTTTTTAAGCAGGGAAATAGTGTGAGTACCCAAGTTTTTCGTCTATTGTGGTAATAAAGTTTTAGGGGATATAATAAATAACCTAGCCAGGACGGTAGTAATTAAAACTTCTTGTGTTCTTGTATATATAGGGATGATTTCAAAGATTATGCAGACCTTTGCTTCCAAAGATTTGGAGATCGAGTGAAACATTGGATTACTCTAAACGAACCGTGGGCATATGCCTGGTTTGGCTATGACACCGGGGAGTTTGCTCCAGGCCGATGCTCACCTTGGATGAACCGTGCTTGCAGAGCTGGAGACTCCTCCACCGAGCCTTATATAGCAACCCATAATCTATTACTTTCTCATGCAGCAGCAGTAGATGTATACAGAGAAAAATATAAGGTAATTGTTGATGACGATCTACTTGTTTAAATTCTCCTACAAACTAATGATATACAAATATATGAGGGTACGGAAGATGTAAATAATGGTACATGATCCGATTGTGTATCAAAATAAAGCAGCCAACGAAATCAGGCATGATTCTTTTTTCTTCTATTTTTTTGTTCCTTCTCATAATTTAAGAAGCGATTTGTTTGATAATAATTTAAGGATTCTCAAAATGGAAGCATTGGAGTTACACTTGTTACATGGTGGATGGAACCTTACTCCAACCAAACAGCTGACCAAGATGCAGCCAATCGAGCTCTCGATTTCTATTATGGTTGGTAAGTATTTGATAAAACAAGATAGTAATTCCTTGTTTTGTCGAACGTGTCATATTAATAGTTTCTAGCTATAGGATGAAATATGGCCAAGATTAGAAAATTTTTAATGCTTAAAAGAAAATGCGACATTATGATTCATACTTTTGTGCAGGTACATGCACCCATTAACCTTTGGTGATTATCCAGAATCAATGCGACACTATGTTGATCAAGATAGGTTGCCAACCTTCAATGAGACAGAATCTGAGATGTTGAGAGGATCACTTGATTTTCTGGGACTGAACTATTACAGTTCAAGGTATGTGAGGAATGTTGAGACTGTTGATCCGGAACGCATATCATATACAAATGATGCTCATGCTGAGTTGCTATGTAAGTTTTATGAAATGGTATATAATGACCAACATCTTGAAACCTTGGAAGAAATTGTAAAACTGACATTGAATTTTTTCTTCATTCTACAGACGAAAATTCAGAAGGACAGTCTATTGGACCGGTGGTAAGTGTATACATAAAAAAAAAAAAAACTGCTTTTTTATATATATATATATATATATATATATATATATATATATATATATATATATATATATATATATACAAGCTATCCCTTTAAAACAGGACAGGTTTCTCCCGGGTTATAAAAATACAGATTATAATTGTATATTCATTATCCAGAAATTAAACTACTAATTGAGCTGTTTTTTCCAGTCAAATGTTAATGATATGATCAATTTTTGTAGGCTGGTTTAGACTGGTTAAGGGTTGCCCCTTTTGGCATTCGATATTTGTTGAATTACACCAAGACCAGTTACAGTAATCCAGACATTTACATTACTGAGAATGGTAAGCAAGACGTTATTCGTGGAACATCATATATGTCACTTAAATCAAAGCTAACATTATTATCGATGGTTTTCGTTTTGAATGTATATATATATATACATATATATATATGTATATGCGTGCAGGAATGGCTCATGATAATTCTGAGCCGATTACAAAGATCATCCACGACCAAGACAGGATTGACTATTATGACAAACATCTAGGCAATGTTTCAATCTCCATGAAGTAAGTCAGGCTACTCTCCCTTCACTTAGTGTGTGATTCTAAAAATTGACATTTTATACTTTTTCATGGTAAAAGAAAATTAGAAAGATATTACACCAGTTAATTGGCTGATTCAGTTATGCTGCTAATTATGCATGACAGGGAATACAATGTGAGCGTGAAGGGCTTCTTTGCATGGTCATTTATGGACAATTTCGAGTGGTCAAGTGGTTACACCAAGAGATTTGGCCTCACCTACATAGATTACCAACTTAATCTATCAAGAGCCGCCAAGGATTCTGATACCTGGTTCAAAGAGAAGCTCTCAGCCAAACCTGGCCACAGCGGAACAAAGTTCTCCAGGCCCTTCGGTTTCAAAATTGGGAGTGTAACAAATTAAGATGATATTTGCTTAATTTGCAGCAGTTTGTTTCTGGTGTTAGAACCTGGACGAAATCCAAGATGCTTATGCTTCTTAAATAAATAAAACGGAGTACTTTCCGTTTGTTTTTTTTTTTTTTTTTTGATGAAGTACGATGCTATATTAGATGTAGAAAGAGTATACAAGAAGAGGAGGAATCGTCATGAGAAAATGACAGAGTCCTACCAAGATACAATAACCAATATACAGTACTTTCCGTTTGTATTTAAGTTCTACTGTATTGGAAGCGATTTACGCTTTCAGTTTGCTAAAATTAATAAATTAACCCATTCTCCAATTACTATAATCAAAGTTTTTCCAACATTTAATATTCTATGACATGATGTTGAACATAAGAAGAGGTGAAACACTACATATCGGACTCCCCCACAAATTCAGAGATATTACCTCTTACATTTAAATGCTTGGTCTTTCTGGTCTTCGACATCCTTTTCTTTTTTAGAACCAAATTCAATTTCCTCTAAATGAGCTTAGAGAGGAGATCCAGTGAACTTGAGGAAGGACCTGAACTGAAGTGTCTGCATGCGTGGGAGCTACTAGAAAACAGCAGGAGAATCCGCGCAATTGGTGTGATTCAAGGGCTGGATTGGATCTAAAAACCATTAGGCTTAGACACAGATGAAGTACTGTGGGCTGGCCTTGGGCTGCCTGTATAGGGTACTAATGGCCCAGGCTCTCTTGGCACATGACTCACCACGTGACCTGACAGGGGAAATTAAATGTTTTGTTGATTATTCGAGGATCCATCAGTGACTGGCAGAATGCATTTATTGGGACTAGGTTCAGACACACTTCCATTCTCCTGGGCGATGGAGCAATCTCTAGAAGAATTCTTTTCTCCAATGTTGCAGGGGCACTCCGCTAACCCGCAACCAACTGTTTGTGGCAGAGTCATCCTCCTTCCAAGGGCGGAGAAGGCAGAATTAATGTTGATTGAACCATTCCCGACTGCACGCCTAAAAAATCATCCATGATGGTTTTAGAGCGGAAAAGTGAATCAATACTGCATGCGTTGCCTCCAATTTCACTAACAATAGCATTTCGGTAACCATGGTCACGTAGAGTGGACGAGGTATCCGACTTATCAGTGCCATGTACCATTACCCCATAAACGCAGCTTTTAAGCCAATTCAAAAACTTTCCTACAGAGGAGAGAAAGAGAATAGCGTTTCCTTTACCGGGCTCTTTATTATTAACAGCATGATTTGGTGGAGGGCCTCTCAAAGAGTCTGCGAATGATTTCCTTACCTGCACTCGACCATGAGGGGAATTAGGATGTGACCATAGGACTTGCAGGACGCCGGCCTATTCTCCTTGTTCAACTGCTTGGTAACGTGTGCCCTTACCCTCCGTTTGGTATCATGGAATTGATTTCAATTCCAAGAATTGAAATCAATTCCTTAAGTTGGTATAATTCTACTTCACTTAAAATAGGAATTGAATTCTATTTTTTATTTTTAGAGCAATATTTTGGTAATATTTCAAATCCAAACAAAACCTATCGGATTTAGAATTCAATTCCATTGGATAAATATTGGTATGTCTAAATGACAAAAATGACCCTAAACTCTTATTTTAGTTTTTTTAGTAAAAGGACAACTTAGGTAATTTTAACAATTCAATTGATAATTTGATTTATACCAAACATTAGAATTGAATTCAATTCCTCATTATTAAAAAGTATACCAAACATGAAAATTGATTTCATAATGAATTCTAATTCTAAATTTTTAATGATTTGAATTCAATTCCAATTCCAAATTGATACCAAACGGACTGTTAAACATTCCTTACCTAGCTACACCGAGGAGATGCCTAAGATCACCTGTTAAACATACTTCACCTTCAAGAATTCCACAAAACCCCAAAGCGACATCCCATTTTTGCACCGTTGATAGGTAAGTAGGCATCAATGATGTCTTTGAATCTCGCTAAAGTCAAAAGGATGTCTTTAGGGGGGGTCCATATAGAGGGCAAGTTTTCCAAGTAAAACGTTTTCTTGTGATAGCCATAACTTGCTGGTTAATCTGTTACTAAAATTCCTTATCCCAAAAATCTGCTTTGTTGATCCTAAGTTTTTCATAATAAATGACTTGCTTAAATAATAAATGCCGTAAATTTATAATGATTTATATTTTTTTATAGTATATGAAACTTAGTCCTATCACAATATTCACAACCAATGAATTTGGTTTTAAATTTATGAATTAATGTATAAATGTTGGATTGAAGGGACTATTTTAGCAAAAAAAAAATGAAATAAAAATCTTATTATTTTTGTATTTGGTTGGCATATTGTATAAAGAAGAACGAAATTTTATTGGCCACCAAATAACTAATATCAACTATACAGGAAAAAAAAATAATAATAATTGTTATGAATTAGAATTGAATGCCATATTAAGGGTAGCTAATCCCATCCCATCCTTAATCTTGTACCAAACATACCCTTAAAATAATGTGAGATCTTCCTATGGCTGTGGTGCACACTTCTGCGTCCATACTCCATACATATTTCCCCTTTATGAACTTTCTGCCCACAATTATAATGTTGCGACATGGGCTGATTTTGTGTTTCTAAGCCCGAAGTTATTGGAAACACAACAATACATGACCCAAAATTTAATTTCACTTCAGCATGGACCCTATCCCTATGTGAGGATGTAGGATAACGTAAGTATGCCTTTTTTTTTAAAAAAAAAAAGAGTGCTGCTACTTACTGATATTGGTATATAAAAAAAAACATTAGTGGCTGTTTGGATTAGTCTATTCTAACTTGTTTACCCTATTAATTTCTTCTCATTTGTTAAATAAAATCATAGAATCTAAGAATATAATATAATAATATTTTAAGCATCTACAAAATGTATCTTTAAATATTATAGTAATTTCTTTTGAAATATTAAATAGGATAAATTTAAAATATGAAATATATATAGTCTTAATATAATCTAGTTATAAAACAAGTCAGCTCCAACTCAACTGAAACCTACTAATTTTGTGTCTTCCTTGAGTCATATTAACTTGTACAGTTAACCCACTTTTTACCAAGTCTAGCCACAGGTCAAGTTCCATATAAAATATCCTTTCTCAGAAAAAAAAAAGTTCTATATGGAATGTGAGGAGTGAAAAATAAATTAAATGTTGGAGCAATTACTGTAATCAAAGTTTCTCCAACATTTAATTTGTTTTTCACCCCTCATATCATATAGAACTTACACATGGTAAAAAATGGCCTAACCCAAATGACAAAATTAGTAGGTTTGGATTGAGTTGGAGCTGACTTGTTATATATCCAGATTATATTAAAAGTATGCATAATTTGTTATAAATAAGTGAATGCCATTATTATTCATGTGTTATAAATAATTAAATGTTATTAAATGTGGTTATAGAACGCAAATATTATTACTGACAGCAATTATATTCACGCGTTGTCTGTGCCAAGACTTGGCCTATAAAAGGATGTATTCATCCTATGAAAATACAGAGTAGAAGAAAAAAATTACCTTCTCAATATCCTCTCTATATAACCTATCTTCCATTCTCTCTCATTTGTCTCTTTAATCCATTATTTTAATTTGAATTATTAGTTTATTCTTATTTTATCAAGTTCATTCGGGTTTTTTAATGGATCTGCATCAATCCGAAATCTTAGTACCCGCTCTCCAATCCCAATGGTTACCTCCACTTTTACAACACGTTATCAGCACGATTGCACCACTGTGGTGATCAAAGCAGTTAATCACGCTCTATCATGTGGCCACGAGTCATCCACCAGACTTTAGCTCTTTTCTCCTTTGTGAACAAGGATGCAGAACCGCGATCCTATAGAACACGAGACTCTACCGTACTAAGGTAAGTTTATATAATATTTCTTATTATAATTCAGCACTGTTAATATAAAATTTATATTTGTGGTACTTAAATACAGTACTACTAAGATATTTAATTCTCGAACACTTCTTGACGTTGTTATTTTAATACCTCTTGTTGCTATTATTATTACCGTGACAAATCTTACAAAACTTGAATTTGAGGCCCTAGAAATTTCCAGAAGAAATTATCTGTCGTGAGTACTAGATGCAGAAATGTATTTAGATGCTAATGGTCTGAGAGACACCATAATATTTAGTCAATATAAGGAAAAGACTGTATTTAGTCAAAATAAGACAAAAGCTATAACCTTTCTTGGTTATCATCTTCATGGCAATTTGAAGAATGAATATTTTATTGTTAAAGATTCTGTAGATCTTTGGAAAAATTTGGAAAGAAAGGTATGATCACCAGAAGATGGTCATACTCCCAAAATCTCGTTATGAATGGATGCATCTGAGATTGTAAAATTTTAAATCTGTGCACAAATATAATTCAGCTATAATAAGTTCTCAGATGAAATTATGTGGAGAAAAATATTACCAACGCTGATATGTTAGGACAAAAACATTCTCCATTTTTCATGCATCAAATGTGCTCCTGCGGCAGTAGTATCGTGAAAAGAGTTTCACGAAATACTCAGACTTAATTTCATGTCCTCATGTGGCTGGATAGAATAACGAGCTATTGAAGAAAAAAATTTATGGTTCCTTTCCAACTAGTTTTGTCCCATTCGCCGGAGTGAATGCGGTTGTATATGATAATCTTGGTCATGACCAAGGTAGTGGTCATGGACGTGGACGAGGACATGGAAGGAACCATTACAATAACTGTGATCGTAATGGTTACAGTAATAGTAAGGCTTTAAATCCACGTACAAATAAAGGGAAACATGTGAATCACACGAATGAGAGAAATAACCATGAACAGAAAAATCATGAGGCAGCTTGCTATCGATATAGCATGACAGGACAGGCCATGATCATGCCGTATAACAATACATTTGGTAGAAATTTAACAAGTGTCCCTGAAGAAAAAATTTAACATTGTTGAAACTAACTTTGCTCATTATGATGACCATGATATTTACTTCCAGACTAATTAATTTCTAGATATTTTTATTTGTCTTGCTTACTCTAAAGGTCTAATCGAATATATATTTTAAGATAAAAGTGCAAAAGATAAATTGATTTTATTTTATGTCCATCTTTATTATGTTATTATGTGTTATATTTTAATGCATTTTATATTCTATTTTTACTTATATTTATTTTACAATATGTTATATCTGTTAAATTTTGATGTGAATAAGAAACTATGGGTTTTAGAATAATTACTTGGGCATTTGTCCTCGAGACAATGCAATAACATAATCCGTATTTAATAAAGGGAAATTATTTGTAAGTAAGATATGATAGTGTAATCTCAAAATGAGAAGGAGATTAATGTGCTCAAGAGGAGCACAAATTTTAGTATGCTCTAGAAGGTCATAAATTTCATTATACTCAGTTTTAGTATGCTCTAAAAGAGCATAAATTTTATTATACTCCTGAAGAGAACAAATTTTACTACTTACAGTAATAAAAGGAAAGTGAAGGATATTTTATGCAAGTCTCAAAAGAATCTATTAATATTCATTTCAAACGGATATTATCTTGAGAAATAAGTGGAAGAGATACTGAATATTTCTCTATTACAAAGGCTACTGTTGTAGGTAACAAACAAATTGTGAAAAGATTAACTGCATTATCATTTAGACTGTTCGAGTCATTAAAAGTTATCATATCCAGCCAGAAGTTGGAACACAGTAGCCTAAAGCTGGCATGCAATAGCCTGAAGCTGGCATAGAACAGTCTAAAGCTTGCACTAGCCTGAAGCTAACAAATAATTTTTCTTAAGTTATTAAAATACATAGTTTGCGCAGCCCGAAGCTGGCACCAACCCGAAGTTGGCTCATGGATTTCTTGTTTGGCATGACTGGATGGGCCATCCGGGATCAATAATGATGCGTAGAATTATGGAAAATTCAATTGGTCATTCATTGAAAAACCAGAAGTTTTTCTAATTTAATGAATTTCCATGTGCTTGCTTGCTCATAAGGAAAATTAATTATTTGGCCTTCAGATGATAAGGTTGGCCTAGAATCACTAGCAATTTTGGAAATAATTCTGGGAGATGTACGCGGACTAATAAATCCGCCATCTGGACCATTTAGGTAATTTTATGGTTTTAATCGATGCATCGACTAGATGGTCTAATGTGTGCTTATTAGACGCAATTTGGCATTTTGCGCGCTTACATTTATAATTAAGCCAATTGCTGGTACACATCCCTAATTATGTTATAAGACTATATGTCTTGATAATATTGGAGAATTCTTCGAGTTGTTAAATGAATCTCATTGAGATAATGGACAAAATTTCAGAGACCAATCTATTGGAGGTCAATGAAAGGCAACAATTCTATCCATTGAAAGCGGATCTTCTCTCTAGACAGAAACAACAAGAAAGTTTATGGAAGCAGAAATCTAGAGTTAACTGGGTGAACCTGGGGGATAAAAACATTAGATTTTTTCATCTCAGTGCTTGCAATAGGGGTCGCAGGAATTCTATCAGGCAGAAGCTAGTCGATTGGGTGGTTGTGTCTAATCTATCGGATGTAAAAGATGCAACCTGGAAGTATTTTACTTAGACTTTTAAGCCCTTGCCTTCGGCAAGACTGAAATGGGGTACCACTCCTGTAAACACGCTGTCAGGGAATAAAGCCAATTTGTTTGAAAGACCGTTTGAAATGGATGAGATGAAAGAGGTTATTTGGGAATGTGAAGGTAGTAAAGCTCCTGGTCCTGACGGTTTTAATTTAAATTTTTATAAGAGGGCATGGGAGTTTATCAAGGAAGATTTGTTTGATATTTTCAAGAGTTTTCATGAGATGGGGAGGCTACCCAAGGGCATGAACAAAGATTTTCTATGTTTAATTCCAAAGAAACTTGAGGCAGAGGGTTTTGAGGACTATAGGCCTATATGTCTTGTTCATGGCATTTATAAAATCATTGCCAAGGTTTTGTCAAAGAGAATGAAGAATGTTATGAAAGATTTGCTCAGTCCTAATCAGTTTGCGTTTCTGGAAGGCAGACAGATATTAGATTGTGCACTGACAGCTTCAGAAACAGTCCACCAATTGAAGAAAGATAGAACCAGTGCAATCGTGTGGAAGATCGATTTTAAAAAGGCATATGATAGTGTCTCTTAGGGTTTTTTGCTAGAATTGATGTCGGCTATGGGTTTGGAGAGTTGTGAAGGAAATGGATCAGGGGTTGTATTAGTTTCCCATCATTGGTAATACCCTTAAATGGTTGTCCAACGGATGAATTTTGTGCTTTTAGAGGACTTAAACAGGGGGATCCTTTATCCCCCTTCCTTTTTAATATTGTTGTGGAAGGGCTTTCGTGTCTTGTGTCTCAGGCGGTTAATTTGGGGCTTATTAAAGAAGTTGTGGTTAACAATAGGGTTGTATCTCTTATTTAATTTGCAGACGACACCCTATTTTTTTGCCCAGAGGATAACAATGTTTTATTAAATTTGAAGAGGGCACTGCGGTGCTTTAAATTGATGTCTGGGCTTAGTATCAATTTTCATAAGAGTTCAGTGGTAGGAATTAACATCCGTTCGCAGAGGTGCTATGAGCTGGCTGGTCTGTTGTTGAGTAAGGTTGAACAGATGCTGATTAAATACCTTGGCCTTTATGTGGGGAAGAATATGTAGAGGATCAAGGCTTGGGATCCTGCGATTGATAGGATAAAGAGTAGATTGGCTGTGTGGAAGAGTAAATTTTTGTCCATGGGGGGAGGGGGACGCTTATTCGAGCAGTTCTGAGCAATTTACCCATCTACTTTATGTCTCTGTACAGGATTCCGGTGGGTGTGGCAAAGAAAATAGTAAGCTCGCAAAGGAATTTTTTATGGGGTGGTTGTGGGAAAAGAGAAAGATGTGCATGGTTGCATGGAACAAGATAGCCAAACCAAAGGAACAGGGGGTGTGGGTATTGAGAATATTCTTGTTAAAAATAGGTGCCTTTTGTTCAAGTGGATGTGGAGGTATGTCAACTATCAATCGGGTACCAGCGAGGGGCCTTTGTGGCATAGCATAATAAGCAATGGTCACCGTGTGCACTCAGATTCGTCATCGCCTGTTTCCAATTCTGCTTCTATGTCTAATTGTTGGAGAAATATAGTGGATTCAGGGGAGTTTCCATACGAGGATAACTATAGGCTACGAGATAAAGTTGATATGGAAGTTCAAAATGGTCAGTGGTGTTGGTTTTATTTGGATAAGTGGGTAGATGGGATTGTTTTGAAAGAGTTCTATCCAAGATTATTTGATTTATCAAATAACAAAGCTGGCTGTGTGGCAGAGGTCGTGAGGCCATATCAGGGGAGTTTTTTGTGGGGGTTTTCGTGGAGGAGGGCTCTATATTCGTGGAAGGATGAGGAGGTTGAGCATCTTAAAAATAGGATAAGACTTTTGTGTCTTTTAAGGGAAAAATCTGATGCATGGAGATGGAGTGGAGATAGTAGTGGTTGTTATAGTGTTAAATCGGAGTATATGACTATGTCCAATGAGATGGGTTCTCTTAGTGGAAAGAATTGGGTATAGTTGAATTGTGCCCCGTTCAAGGTGGAATGTTTTCTTTAGATGGCTCTCAATCAAGGAATCGCAGTGAGATCAATACTTCTAAGGAGAAACCTTATTTCGAGTGAAAATGCAAGCTGCCCTTTTTGTGGAGAGGTTGTGGAAACTAGAGATCATCTACTAATTCACTGTCCATTTACTTGGTGTCAATGGTCTAAATTATGTGATTGGTGAGGAATAAGATGGTGTGCACCATGGTGTTTGTATGATTTTTTCATGCAGTGGATGTGTCTAGTTGGGTCTCTTCGAGCTCGATCTCCTTGGATAGTAGTTTTCTATGTTAATATCTGGAGTATATGGCTAGCAAGGAACAAGGCTATCTTCCAGAATCAAGAAGTAGATTGGGGCGGAATGATGGAAAAGGTTCTATTCAGATCTTATCTCTGGTTCAAGACAAAGCAGACTAGCTTCCCATTCGACTTTCCTGCTATTCTAATCCAGGCGAAGAGCATTACTGTCTGGAATGTGTAACGCCCCGGATTTTCATAATTTAATTTATGGAATTTTCGAAATTTTTATTCCAATTTTACCCTCGAGGAATTTTCGAGTTTGTGGTTAAGGAAAAATAAATTATTTTCTTAGGAATTGTCAATTTGGAGTTGGAATTGCTCTTGGTTCGGGTTCGGTGCAAAACGGATTGCAGATCGGGGTGAAACGTGAAGTTTATCGTTGTTTCAATCGAAACTACGTAGTTTTGATACAGTGAAAAAAAAAAGAACGCGTTGACCAGGCAAGGGGGGTTGACCGCGCCTAAGTGGAACGACAGGTCGTCCACTAGGGCANCTCTCTCTCTCTCTCTCTCTCTCTCTCTCTCTCTCCTTTCTCTTCCCCATGGTTTCTGCTCCCGATTTGTTCTTCTCAAATCGTGGTAGCAATTACCACCTATTACCTCCCCACTTCTTTCTTTCTCTTTTCTTTTTCCGAACCTACATCTTCTTCCTCTCTTCTTCTCTCTCACGCCACCGACATCACCATCTCGTCATCTCTTCTTCTCTCGCCACTCCGCACCGCCGCTCGAGGTTGTGTCGTCGTCTGTCAGTAGGAGTGAGGGAAGAAGTTGGAGTCGAGCACGACTCGGTGAGGCTATATCTCGTTACCTCGCCGCTGCCTCTGGTTTTGTCGCTGGTAAGCCTCACGCTCTCTCTCTTTTCTTCCGATTTAGATTGGATTGGGTTAGCTTGTCTGATTGAGTTTGTGTTGGCGTGGGTTTTCTTGTGGCGGCGGGCTGGGTGCTGGTTGGCGGTACGGCTTGGTGGTTCTGGGTCTTGTCTGGCTTGTGGTTGGTATCCGGTGGGGTGGATTCAACCGAATTGGGGTGGTTCTCGTGGTGATTGGCTCCGGGCAGTGCTGTACCGAGCACAGCTATGAGTTTGGGTTCAAGTCTAGTGTCGATAGTGAGGACTTGTTTTCCGGTGAGTGTGCCTGCAGCCTTTCTTTCTTCCTCAATTCGTTTTGCTGATGGTTTTGTGATTATGACTATTGATGGTCGTTGTGTTGACATAATGGTTGCGCCAGTGTTCGGCCCTGGTTTTGGTGTAGGCTTGAGGTTACTGCAGTTCAGCAGATTTTGTTTTGGAAAGATCCAGTTACTGTACAAGTATTTTGGTAAGGATCCTTTCTAATTCGTTTGATGCTTATGTGGGCTTGCGTTCTCTCGTTGAATCTGTGTTTGAGTGCTGTTTTGGTTGTGATCAGTTGTGACAGTGTGTTGTGGTCGATCTCAGGTGTTGTAAATTTTTCCGGCAAGGTCACCGGAATCCGGCGAGGCTCGGAAATTTTCCGGCGAGGGCTCGGGTTTTTGTTCCGGCATTTAATGGTATTACCTTGATGTATAATTTGTGCACTCATGGCATGTATTATTTATTCTGAATTGGGTTGTATTAATTGTATTGTTTATATAGTAGAAACCGAGAGTTGGAAGCGAGTAGCTTGTGACTGGGAATTTACCGACACGGGTAGAACCATAGGCCGGGAACATTTGGGCTCGGGAATGACCTTCAAACGGTATTTAGGAAAAACCGGGCCCAGGCCAACTAACTAACTTTTAAGACCTTGAGACTTTGATGGACTTTAAGATATGGGCCTGAGGCCCAATGACTTAATTGGATGACCTTTGGACTTGGGTAACGGGCTTTAAGCCCAACTTCGTAATGGGCTTTAGGCCCGGGATTCGGTTTTGACTTAGATGGGCTTTAGGCCCGGAGCACCATAGGTCCCAATCTCTTTGGAGTTACCGATTTGGGCTTAGACCCTGAAATTACTTAACCGGGTAGATTGGGTCAAGTTCTATTCAGTTGAGCACAGTTGTGCCGGTATTCACGCACGGGTAATACCTCGGGAGCTGGAGGATCTGTTTTGGGGAAAGCTCCACAGGATCATCGTCGTTGAGGTGACTTTATAAGTCTTTTTATGTTTGTATGCATGAGCTTGTTAGATTGGTCTGTTTGAGTTGCATGCCCTGTTTGCTAACATGCTGTGATCCGTATTGTGTGCCTATGTGTTATTGTTTGCTGGATGAGCATGACTTTTAGATTGTTATGGAATGTAACATGTGGAGTGATTTTGGGTGATTTGTGTGATGTACTGTGGGTCGGAGACCCGGATACTTGATTGAGTTGATAATTCACACAACCCTGTTAAATCACAACTCTTGGCACACATGAACTCATAATTTATGAATAAGAATAATGTACAGTGGAAGATAGGCTACTATGTGCTGATGACCGGTTGGTTCGAGCGGGAAGTGATACCCCTCGGGTTTGCATGCGGGATAGCATGGAATATGTGGTTTAGCATATGGGTCTCTGATGACCGGTTCTACCTCCCTCCTTCAACCTCCCCCTTTCTACCTCCCTCTTTCTCTCTGTCTCTCTCTCTATGGATATGTTTGGGCTTCGTGCCTGGTTTTATTGGGCTTATGCCTAGTTGCCTCATGAGACGGGACCGAGCTCGACGCACACAGTAGGGGGCCCTGAATAATAAATATAATAAGAAAACTCAACACACAACAGATGTAAAATATAAACTGTTTGCTTTATGTGGTTGGCATGTTAGTACTGGTTATTGTGTGTTTGCTTACTTGTGTTTGTATCTGTACTTTCCTTTCGGACTTGCTTTGCACACCTACATAATTAGATTTATACTGCTCACTGAGTAGGCGACTCACATAAACGCCACCGTTGTTTTTCAGACTCTTAGTTAGCGTGCAATTCCTTTCTTCCTTTCCGGAGTACGGACGTGGATATCCCAGCAGGTAGCTGTGCTTCTTCACCTGGTTGGATCCATAGAGACGACTTGCATATCATCTTCTACTTTTGTTTTATTTTATCTTTATCTTTCGCTGCATTGGATTTTGCGAGATGTCATTATTGGTTTTGATTATTTTATCAGCGGGTTGCCGGGATTGGATATTTGATGATGTTTCGGCAGGATGCCGGGTTGACCTATGGCTTGTTAAGCCGGTTTGTTTGTCTTTTGTTCTTTATGCCATCTCGGATTATTAAGGTTTTTTTTGGACAATGTTTTTGGTATTGGTTTCGTGTCCTGGGTTCAGGGATAATTTGGTAATTTCCTTTTGAATAAGTGTTTTATTTGTAAAATTGAGATACGGGTGTTTCAAATGGCCCTGCATGTAAAGAGGTAATTGTATAGTTGTGGCATAAGGACTATGATGGATGCATTTCTGAGAAAGGATAGGGGTTGTACAAGGAATGTGATGGCATTATTGCATACGTGATTGAAATTGCTGTTTGTCACAGTCATTCATTTAATGACTGTCTACACTCTGTACTCTAGTTGCTACGTTTCTTAATAAAGTCTTCTTCGTATAAAAGAAAAACATTGGAAATAGTGCTTGAACATCCTATAGCTTATGTTCACACCCAAAACGATCTGGATGAATCGTTTATTAAATGTTTCTAATTGATTGCATGACCATTGCTAATGAGAAATAAACTCCCTAATACTGCTTAGAGATAGGTTATTTTATGGTAAAAAAGTTTTTCGTGTCCCTCCACTTTATCGATTTCACATTTTTTATTCTTCTTTTTTTTTTTCAATCATGCCGTCCCTAAACTCTATATTTACTGGGTCATATGGTCCTTTTTACCTACTGCAACAGGTAGGTAATTGTGGAGCTCACACGTGGCAGCAAGGCCCACACAAACTTATTTATTTAATTATTTTTTTCTTTCTTTAGTCGAATTTTATTTTTACAATCCTTTAAAATAAGTAAATCCTAATTTCTAAATTCTTACTTGGAATAAATAAATACACCTCATTATGTTGGATTTTATTGTTTTAAACTTTTTATTTTTTGCAAATATTAATTTCTAAAATTTCTTATTTTTAATCTAGAAAAAAATCCTTATTTAAACTCTACGAAACAAAAAATAACAAAAAAATCACTACATCCGCCGAATCTTCTAAAAAAAACCATTTAGATATGCCTCTCTGGTTGTTTAAGTTTTTTTTTTCTTTTTTTAGTTAGTTTTGTTTAATTTCATTAACCAAAATATTATAGAGGGATTAGGTGAGATAAGGATCATATTTATTTTTTTTCATTTTTAATCTAAAAATTGATATTTATTTTCTAAAAAAAATAAAAAATTTTAAGGCTTAAATTTTGAAAAAATATAAAAAAGGATAAGAAGAATAAAAAATTATGCAGATCATAGGTCCTACGTGCTACCAACCTGCTGCAGCAGGTAAAAAGGACGATGTGACCCGGTAAATCAAGAGTTGAGGGACGACATGAGTGAAAAAAACCAAAGTGGGACAACAAATGCGATATCGATAAAGTGGAGGGACACAAAAAACTTTTTAACCGCTATTTTATACGCAGCAGTACTTGTGCACATCAGGCCAACAAGTCATCATAAGCTCTCCCTTATTGAATTGGTTCATGGTCACGAACCTAATGTCTCCCCGAAGGACAACCAAAGAACGCAAATGAATCCAAAGCACGCTAGAATCGTGGCAGACCACTCGATTCCAAAGAAAAAAATCCTATACAGAGAAAAAAAAAGCAAAGATACAAGATGGCCCCAATATGGTAATAAGACCTCCTGTAGAGGTTCAAATTAAAAATCCTCAAGAAGAGGAAAATCCTCAAGAAGAGGTTCCTGACACAATTGATTAAGGCTGAGTTAGACTCGCTCATGAAGTGAGGAGTTTTTGGCTTGCAGTCCCTACACCTAATGGTGTAAAATCTGTCGGTTACAAATGGGTATTTGTGCAAAAAAAAAACGAAGAAAATGAATTTAGTGAGAAACAAAGGATGGATTTTCGCACAAGACTTTACCCAACGACCTGGTATTGATTATGAGGAGACATACTCCCCCATGGTAGATGCAATTATCAGTGGAGAAGAAAATTAAGAGAATTTTGTGTTAAGCTAATTCAGCTTAGATCGACAACAGGGGTGTAGTCCATGTTATTTAACATCAAAACTGCTACAAAAAAAAAAATCACTTTGAGCTTGGTTTATGTTTTGTGGTTTCCTATCCTCTATTCGGAATTTTGCCTCGACTAATCCGAATTCTACTCGAGTCGTCCACCTAATTATGGTGGTGGAACTTTTTGCATACACAAATATTCAAACTCGAGATCTCACTTAAGCGGAACCAAATCACTTACCGCATGGACCAATCTCACATTGGCTCAAGTTCTTGCTTTTGAAATCCTCTATATCCAAGCTAAAGATAGACCACACCCTAGTCACCGTAGTTTTGAACTCACACCATAACTGCGCAAGGGCCATAATCGGTATATATATATATATATATATATATATATATATATATATATATTTTGTTAATTAAGAGCCCACAACCAGTATAGCCAACTTCGTTTGATCCATTATCCTAAAAAAAAAAAAAATTCATTTGATTCATCTGTACTGATGCTAAACAGTACTCCCTCCCTTCCGTTTTAATTGACGTTTAAGGTATCTGCACACAAATTAAGAAAGATAATTAATACCCTAGAATCTAAGATTATTTGACTAATTTACCCTTATTTTACTTTTAATAAAACTAAACAACCTAGATGTAATTGTTATATAAAGTTAAGGATAAATATGAAAAAACTTCAATTAATGCGCATTGAGAATTGTAAAGCGTCAATTTTTTTGGAACAAATTTTTTCCCCTCAATTTTTTTGGAACAAATTTTTTCCCCTCAAACGTCAATTAATTCGTAACGGATGGAGTAGTTATGATCACCATCTATTTCCAATTTTGCCATCTTTCAGTCAGAAAAAAGGGTGATATCAATTTTTAGGTATGAAAACGCTAATTTAATACAAGCCATCTATCAAGAGAGATACTGACATACTACATATCAATTTTGTTTCTGTTTCTGTCAGATAATTATCAATTTTATTTCTTAACTATCTTTTAATTACTACATTGGATTACAATTTTATATTTTCTTTTTAACCTTTGACATTTCACATTATATGTGTTTGATAACTCAAAGGGTCTTCCTAGGTGAATCAAGGCATTGCAACCAAATTTTCCACTTAGCAGCAATATGGTCATCTGTTCTGCAGAAACTCTTAAGGCACTGGGACGGGGTCATCAGAAGAGGTTTTCTTTTTTTCCATTGTATTAGTTTTTGTATTTCTTTCTTGTTTTTGTTTATCTTTGCAGTCATGCCACTCTGTAATTTTCTGAGATTTTTTTTTTCTTCCAATAAAATTTGGATTAGCAAGAAAAACAAAAATAGCTCAGAAGATATTCCAGATCAGTGGATTAGCCAAACTCTCCCGTACAACCTATCTGACGCTTAGATTTGTGCAGAGATCACATGCCTTTATTTTCACGATAAGGAAGTTGATAATAACAACCATTAATGGCGGATCCAGGATCTTCCAGATCTTCTAAAACATTACTATAAGATAATAACAACACTCTACAAGATGGCAACTCTCATAAGTTTCCATGCATGTGTTTTACCTTCAATTGTACTAATTCAGATTCCATGCAGCGTCTGCATATCTTCTCCAGGATATGCCTCGTTCACTTCTTCAATATTATTTCAGGTTTTGCTTAACTTTACTTTCTTATTACGCAGGCTTTCTTGGTTTCGTCGATATATTCATTATAATTTCTTATATCAAAATTCTTGCATGCGCAGAATTTTTAATGGTTCACATGTTCTGCGACAGAAGATACAAATTAAAGGATAACTACGTCCTCATCCAATAGATAAAAATGGTACTTCCACAAGCAACATGCATCAGCCCTATAAATCAACTATTGCATTCCATCCAAAAGAAAAAAGGATACTCCCTGACTTTGAAACTTTGCGCCATTAATGTCTTCAATGTCGATGCATTCCCTGCTTTTACTTATACTCCATCCATTAAAAAAGTACACTCTTTACATCAAAATTTTAGAAGTAGTACAAATCAAGTAACCTGAAAGATAGAAAAAATAAAAACAGTAATATTTGTCTAAATTATATAACCGATGTAATTATTTAAATATGCTGAGTTGGTAAACTCAATTAACTAAGATTAAATCAAAATAAAATTTTTGATAAATTCTTCTAAAGTTGCTTTATTTATTTTTACTGAAGTTAATCCTAAGTTATGAAGAAATGACACATTTTTTTATCGATAAGAATAGGTTTACTACTTCAAAGTAGTTCATCTATGCTTATATTAGAATACAAAAAGATTTACGGCCATAGATTTATAAACCACTAGTATAAAAAAAAAAAAAAACTAATTTTATTACCTTTCACTTTTTTTATACCAATATTACTTTTCACTTTCTCTCTTGTGTTGTTGACGGGATATTCTTCTTGTATTAAAAAAACGGCACTCTTTTGAAAGGCAAAATTGATTTTGTTGTCCACGCGATTCATGATGGAAAAGAATACGAAAAGTGGAAGAAAAACACAGGTAACAGCCACTTACAGTCAAAGAATCCTAACTCTGCTGCTGTTCTCAATAAAAATAATAAAGGAGTTAATTATCTATTCAGGTGGAGGAAAACTCCTATTAAATAACTTTAGGGCAAAGACATTTCCATGACGTAAAAGCCAGGAAGAAGAACATTAAGCATTATAAATGAATACCATACTCTATTAATTAAGTAAGTGCATGCAGGAAACCACGTTTTATTCTGAAAAACAAGCTATGGTGTTTTGCTTTAAGAATTGAATTAATGTTCACCAATAAACTCGTTTGCGTTCCTAATGCGGGGTCTCTTTTTTAATTCTTCATGCTTTGGATTTTACGTACATTTATGGTCATTTAACGCTCAAATAAAAATATAGTTTAGTTTTGGTAGGTTTGCTTAGATAAATGTACTAAGATTTGATTCTTGGATGAATTTCGACTTCAATCCACAAAACTATATCAAAGCAAGCACGAGAGGAAATGTAGAAAGAAAGTTATAGTCTTCAAAGAGGTGATCTAAATCGAATTAGCCTAATTAACTTTATATTTGTGCTCTCTAGGGTTTTCTCTCATTCTCTTAGAGAAAACCCTAGCTAGATCTACAACTTGGGGCTGCCGCCGAATTTCTTTGGGCGGTGAGCCCCCACCAAAATTTTTTTCAACTAGCTAATTTTTTCTTTTTGTTTTTAGTTTCGTTGGTCTACTCCCACTTTTTGTGGGTTTAGTCTCATTTTTTGTGAGTTGGTTTCTCTCCTTCTAGAATTTTCTCACCTGTTTTGGTTTTTCAAATAAGACTATGGGAACCAAAAGTTATGGAGGAAGATTCAATTTGAAGAACGATTCTCTACCTACTACAGAAATTTACCGACAAAGGGATATTTTTCCCCACAGGTATGTTTCAAATCTACCTGTTGGCATGGTGGTTGCTACATGGACCATACTGGAACTGATGCTCGCGAGAGTAGTGTGTCTTTGTAAATCCTCAATTGAAGGAAATAAATCACGTTGTGTATTTTTATGTAGTAGGTTAAGAAGAATTCTTATGTTGAATTTTTCTTATACTTTTGCTATATTAGATCTTCAACTATGTAATTTCAGATTTTTAGATTTGTTTGTATGAATGAAGAATGCTCATTTTTTTTTAAAAAAAAGAGGTGATTAAGATAAAATTGATCAATTCAATAAAATTAATTAATCGTATATAGAATTCTAAAGACGTGTTTGTTAAGTTTATCTTGTATAGAGCTAATGAAAGTAACTGATATATATTAATAGATTCTTATTACATAGTGTATGCACCACGAGTTTATACGGGATAAACATATCATATAATAAGTGGTCTTTATCATATCACTTTGTGATGATCGGATAAACATATCATCCGGCCGAGAGCCATTCAGTTGCATTTAGAATTTAATAAATTAAGTAGCATGAATTTTTTTGTGAAGCAAGGACTTTCGCTTCCATCTCGATTAGACATCTAATAAACTATGCAATTAGCGTGATGCATCACTTGTTGTTCTCCCTAATAATGTTGTGAAGAATTATTTATTCAATAATAATCTTAATTAATCCCGTCTTCTCCTCATGCACAAATCTTCCAAGGTATTTTGATGTATTACGCTTTCTTATGGTCAATAATGGCCTGTTAAACGATCTCGTTCTCCGCGTGCTAACATTATTAAAAGCCAGAAGTTACACATTAACCAAGCGTTGGTTTAACACCAACCCGAAGCATCTAATATCTATTTGTACGCGCCTCACGCGCGGCGACAAAAAACAAAATGGAGGGCAAAATGAGTGCAAACAAACAAAATGGAGGGCAAAATGAGTGCAAACAAGGATGGTAGGGTTGGGTCGGATCAATCTGGGGGTATGCGACAGAAGATTAAATCATCTTCTTTCTCAAGATGGTCAAGGAGTGCGGTGCAACAAGCTCTGCAGAATAACAATACGGTATCTGTTTTTGTTGAAAACATACCGCCTGGGTTGTTAGCTGGGGAGGTTTTTAAAGAGTTGTTGCAAGTTGGCCCGTTTTCCTCTGTTGAAACCTCCGAATATTTGGTGCAATCTGGCACCCCCAAAGGTCGAGCATTTTTGTTGGCTGCTGCTCCATGATGGTGTAGCACTTAGGGGAAACTTGGCAAAGCGGGGTTTGGTTTCTGCGTCTCAGGAGGTCTGCCCCTTGTGCTTAAATGAATCCGAAACTGGGGCTCATTTATTTTTTCATTGTCCCATATCGTGGAAGTTTTGGCAGTCCTTGTGTTGTTGGTGGGGTTTCACATGGATCTCTCCCCATTCTTTTCACGACTGGCTAGTTCAGTGGCCGTGGATGGAACCCAATCTTTGTAGAAGAGCAACATGGTGGCTGTTAGGGTTGGCTGGCCTTTGGTCAATTTGGTTGGCAAGGAACAAGCTGGTTTTCAATGGTGAGGTAATTAATGGGGATCACCTTAGAGACATCTCAATCTCCAGAGCTGTTTCTTGGATGCAAGCCATACAACCTGATATCCCCTTCTCATGCGCCAATGTACTTGCCTCTGTTGATGTATTAAAACAGTGGAAAGGGCCAGTTAAGAAATTTGATTTAATGTAGTTTCTTGAGTGTGCCTCTATACGTAACATTCAGTGTCTGTCATGAGTTTACTGCTACCTTGTAATCTTCCAATCTTCTTCTGTGAATAAAGTTTCGATTAGTATCAAAAAAAAAAGTTGGTATGGTTCTAGATGTCTTCATGCCTGGATTACCAAGACGGGGTGGGAGCCGATTTGATTTTGTGCGTTTTCTGTTTGATGGCAAGGCAATGGTGGAGAAGATTAATGGTTCCAAGACCGTTAATGGAATGTTAGTCGCGAAGATGGCAAAGGAAAGAAGTGGGAGGATGAGAGAGTATGGTCATCGTCTGGTAAAGCAGATTCCACAGACGGCTATGCCTAAGGGTATGTCTCAAATGGGCGATCCTTTGCTCAGGCTGTGAGGACACCGACGATGATTGAGGGCGATTATAAGAGGAATTAGGATGTCAGCAACAGATCTTTTACTTTTAATCCCACGGAAGCCTGTATTAACAACCTTAGTGCATGTGCATTTGGAATGGTCAAGGAGGGATTATAGGTTGCGGATGTAACTCAGGGATTTAAGAGTATTTCCAATTCGAAGGTGGAGGATAAGAGACTCGGTGGCTGCTATGTGCTCGTTGCGTTTAAATCAAGGGACGCTATGTTGTCTTGTTTAAAACATAAGGAGTCGTGGTGTAATGATCTGTTTGTTCTGCTCAAGGAATGGGAGATTGGTGACGGGGCTGCTCATCGTGAATGTTGGCTGAATGTCTATGGGGTGCCACCTCATTTTTGGTGTGAAGAACTTTTCAAGCATATCTCAATCCGTTTTGGGAGTTTTCTGGAGCTTCTAAATTGTTTTGAAAATAGCAATAACATGGAGGTGGCTAGGGTGAAGATTTTGACTACTTACAAGAATTCGATATCTCGTTCTTTTAAAGTTATGAGTAATAATAATTCCTTTGATATCGCTGTTGTGGAGGCTCAGCCGGAGGGTTCGGAATTTCAGTTGATGGAGAAGGTGGATCAGGTTGATGCTGAGTACTCATCTGATCAGAGGGATGCAGAGGGTTCCGGTAGTTTGAGGACTGAATCGCCGTCGTCGGAGAAATCTGGAGGGTCCAGGGACCCTTTTGGCATAATGGAAACTATTAAGAATGTGGGGAAGGGTAAAACCATTTTGGGTACAGAGTCGGCCACTATTTGCTCTCCTAGAAAACAGTTGCCAATGAATGTTTCGAGGGGTTCCCGAGATAGTGGGGCAGGGGATCTATTGATTCTATGTCAACAGCAGGATAACGATAATCCTTTGGTTGAAGGGATGGCGGCTGGTGGTGCTTTGGGTACTGATAAGAGCACTAATGTATATAATGAAGTTGAGGCAAATGGAGTGGGCCGAGAATCAGATGGGCCTGTAAGGCTTTCTCTTAATGGTGAAAAGAATAATAGTGTGAGTAGGGCAATAGGTGATCTGGGCTTGGACTCACCATCGTTAAAATCCATCCGAGGGGAGTCTAATGCAAGTGTGGGTAGTCAGAGGCCTAATGCGATGGTACGTGTCCATGGTATTAGCCCAGTGCCCTATGAAACGATACCGTGTGAGGACAGGTATGTAGAGGTATCTCTCAAGGTTCTGCAGAAGAATTTTCAAGATCTTTTGGATAAGGCTTACTCTAAAAGGAGGATTCGTTTCAAAAGAGTGAAGAAAATTAATAAGATTCTTCCAGGGGGTGATGTGCGATCTCTTGTTTCAGAAGAGAGCTCTACTCAAAATGGGGAAATCATGGCTGGCAATGTTCGTGCTAGTGGTATGGACAAGGTGTTGTTCTCTTTCAAAGATACAGAGCTTGAGAAGACTATGGAAGTGGCGGGGGTCTTGGGTTTGGAGTTTGATGGCGATTCGGGGAAACTTAGGAAGGCTATGGAGAAGCTTATTGAGAAGGAAGGGGAGGATTGGATGCTGTCAAAGGCAGCTATGTAATACTGCGGCTCTTGTGGTGAGCTTTTGTGTGTTTTTCATTTTATTATGTTTTGTATTATATCGTGGAATTTAAGGGGCTTTGGCTCCTCTCAAAAATGGCGGAGTATTAAAGATCTAAAGGGGAAGGTAAATGCAAAATTTGTTTTCCTTTGCGAAACTATATGCCAGGGGTGGAGATATGAGGAGTATGGCCGATTGTGGGGAGGAGGAACTTTTGACTTCGTTGAAGTTTGTGCAAAAGGCAACTCGGGTGGATTATCTTTATTATGGGAGAAAGATTTCTTTATTTGTTCTAGTAGAGATTGTGGAAGGCACTGGATAATGGTAGAAGGGGTTGCAACGGGAGGCAGACATATAGGGGTGTGTGGTGTGATGGGACAGGCTCGGTTGAGGAGAGAAATTCATTGTGGTTTGAGCTGCTGAGACGTATCCAAAATTCAACAGTTCCATGGCTCGTAATAGGAGATTTCAACAAGGTATTATCTTCATCCGAGAGACTAAGTGGACGGATATCGACGAGGGGGTCAAGGGGCTTTGCTAAGTTTGTTTCATTTGCTGAGTTATTTGAAGTTGAATTACAAGGCAGAACTTTTACGTGGAGCAATTATAGGGCGTCTAGCCGGATTGACAGATCTTTCTTTGACCCTCGGTGGTTCTCGTTATTTCCTTCTATCAAATTGTGGGCAGAAAATAGGGGCGATTCGGATCACTGCCCGATTGTTTTGTCACAGGAGCAAGTGGATTGGGGATACAAACCTTTTAAATTTCTTAATTGTTGACTGTCCCACAAGGATTTTGATGCTGTTTTGAGCAATATGTGGGCGTAGGCATGGGTGCGGTTTCCTGGAAGGTTTAATTTGGTAAGGAAGCTGGGCTTTATTAAGCAATCATTAAGGGAGTGGAATAAAGATGTTTTTGAGATCGTGGATGTAGGAATCAAGGATTTGACGAAGAAGACTGAGACTATGGACAAGGTGATTGATACTCGCATTTTGAATGATGCCGAAAGGAAGCAAATAACTGAATGGAAGGCGGAATTGTCAAAGAGGCGAAAGCAGCAAGAATGCATGTGGAAACAAAAATCTCGAATTAACTGGTTGAAGCTTGGGGATAAAAACACAAAATTTTTCCATGTGAGTGCTTGTAACCGGGGTAGACGGAATTACATCCGTCAGATCACGGTTTTGAGTGATGAGTTAACTGATCCTAGGGAGGTTAAAGGAGCAGCTCGTGACTATTTTACTAGGGTGTTTTCATCTAAGTCAGAATCCCGTTTCAGATGGGGTAATATTCCGGTTGGCAGAATTTCATGCGATCAAGTGGATATGTTGGAGAAACCGTCTGATAGTGATGAGGTGAAAGAGGCAATCTAGGAATGTGACGAGGTCCAAAGCACCGGGGCCTAACGGATTCAATTTTAATTTTTACAAAAGGGCTTGGTGTTTCATTAAGGAAGATTCAATGGACCTCATAAATGATTTTTATAGGAATGGGAGGCTTCCTAAGGGAGTGAATAGGGGCTTTATTTGTCTAATCCCGAAGAAGTTAGAGGCATTGGGGTTTGAATATTACAGGCCGATTTGTCTAATCCATGGCATTTACAAGATTGTGGCCAAAGTACTGGCTATGAGGTTGAGGCGAGTAATCCCATGTGTGGTTAGTGAAAATCAATATGCATTTACCGAGGGTAAACAAATATTGGATTGTGTAATGACAGCCTCTGAGGTTGTGCATCAGCTTAGGAAAAAGAAGGAAAAGGCAGTGATGTGGAAGATAGATTTTAGGAAGGCTTATGATTCGGTTTCATGGGAATTCCTAATGGAGATAATGAAGGCAATGGGTTTTGGGGAGAGATGGCTAAAATGGATATGAGGGTGTGTTAGTTTTCCTAAGATGGAGGTGTTATTAAATGGTAGCCCCTCTGATGAATTCGTCTCTCATAGAGGCCTAAAACAAGGGGATCCTTTATCCTCTTTCTTATTTAATATTGTCGCAGAAGGATTATCTTGCATGGTGAAGCAGGCTATTGTCAAAGGTCTCGTTAAAGAACTCAAGGTGAATGAGATGGCGTTGGTGTTACTACAATTAGCTGATGACACACTTTTTTTCTCTCCAGATGATGAGGCATCCTTGTTGAATCTTAAGAGGGTGTTGAGATGTTTTGAAATCCTGTCTGGATTGAGCATCAATTTCAATAAAAGTAGTGTGGTGGGAATCAATTTATCAAGTCACAGGACGAGTGTGGTGGTGGGTCTTTTGTTGAGTAAGGTAGAGCAATTACCAATTAATTATTTGGGCTTGCCTATTGGAGCTAATTTGCATAGAATTAATGTATGGGAGCCGATTGTATATGTAAGTATCCGGGTATACAAACTTAGAGTTAAACACGCAGTGGAATAAAGCCCGGAACTAATGGAGGATCTATGTGAAACGGGGTAAACCGAATAACAAGATTTTCGTACCTGGTTTGGTTGAGATTTTTCACTCAATTGATGATCCGAATCAGCAAGAACAGGACAAAATTCGACTCCTCTACAGTATCCACACGAACCGTTGATGACTGCTAGCAACCGTCTCACGAACACTAACCCGAGCACTCCCGAATCGCAGTGCTAGCTGCAGAATTTCCGAGAGCTAAAGCCTAGAATATGTTTGATGTGTTCCTTTCTCAAGTAAGAAGAGTGTGTTAAGTCTGAAAAACTGAACAAACCTTCACCCTTTTATACACACTTATAATGCATAGTTAATTAGATAATAGCCAACATAATGGCCAATATAATCATCCATTATCTTGTATGATTATGCCTTTTCTCTAATCATGTCTCCACTATGCCTTAATGCTCTATTATGCATTAATTATATGTATCATCATATATATGGGATTACACATCATATGGCATTAATTTTGGTTCAATAATTCTAGTAATTAGTGAACCAAATCAACCCAGAATGACCTGGTCCATCATGGTACAACCATGGTCTTTATTTATTATTACAACCCATCCATAATAATAATCGACTAGGGACATTTCAAGAATATAATATATTCTTAGGTTATAAATATGTGCAAGCATTTATCATAGATAAACATATTTATTGAAATAAAACCTTAATCAAAATACGTGATAATATTATCATCCAATGATTGGCTTTCGGGCATTACACTAACAGTCTCCCACTTGCACTGAAGCCAATCATCTATGTATCTAATACCAATGGATCTAGTATGACCATCATGCTTCTGCTGTGTGAGCGGCTTAGTTAGTGGATCTGCTACATTATTCTCAGAAGGAACTTTACACAGCCTCACATCGCCTCTTTCAATAATCTCTCTAATAAGATGGTAGCGTAGGAGTGTATGTTTGGATTTTTGGTGATATCTAGGTTCTTGAACTTGTGCGATTGTCCCATTATTATCACAATAGAGCTCAACCGGATGTTAAATGCTCAGAACCACCCCAAATTCAGAATCCAAACAACCTCTTTTGCTGCATCAGAAGCAGCTATGTATTCAGCCTCAGTTGTAGAATCGGCAACTGTTTCTTGCTTTGAACTCTTCTAGCATACAACACCACCTCCAAGACAAAACACATATCCTGACAGCGATCTAAAGTCATCCCTGTCAGTTTGGAAGCTAGCATCTGTGTAACCCTTTACAACAAGCTCATCAACGCTTCCGTATACAAGGAATACATCCTTAGTTCTTCTCAAGTACTTAAGGATATTCTTAACCGCTGTCCAGTGACCTTCACCGAGATCAGATTGATATCTGCTTGTGACACTTAATGCATATGCGACATCTGGTCGAGTACATAGCACGGCATACATGATAGATCCTATTGCTGATGCATAAGGGATCTTACTCATTCGCTCTCTCTCCTTAGATGTACTGGACATTGATTCTTTGAGAGAGTTATGCCATGTGACATGGGCAAGAAATCTTTTTTGGAATCTTGCATGCTAAACCTTTTAAGCACCTTGTCAATATACGTACTTTGACTTAGGCCAAGAAGCCTTTTGGATCTATCTCTATAGATCTTTATACCTAGCATGTAGGCAGCTTCACCTAAGTCCTTCATTGAAAAATTTTTCCCTAACCAAGTCTTTACAGACTTTAGTGTTGGAATATCATTCCCAATGAGTAGAATGTCGTCAACATACAATAGCAAGAAAACGATAGTGCTCCCACTAACCATTCTTGTAAACACATGGCTCATCTTCATTTTTTATGAAACCAAACTATTTGATTACCTCATCAAAACGAAAATTTCAACTCCTAGAAGCTTGCTTTAATCCATAAATGGATCTTTGCAATTTGCATACCTTATTAGCATTCTTCAGAGTGACAAAACCTTCAGGTTGTGTCTTGTACACATCCTCTAAAAGATTTCCATTAAGGAAAGCGGTTTCGACATCCATCTGCCATATTTCATAATCATGGTATACAGCTGTAGCTAATAGAATTCGGATGGATTTAACCATGGCAACTGGCAAAAAAGTTTCATCTTAGTCAATACTATGAACTTGTTTGAAACCTTTTGCAACCAATCGCCCCTTAAAAGTAATCACATTACCATCCATGTCGGTCTTCTTCTTATAGACCCCCTTGCACCCAATGGGTTTTAGCCCTTCAGGTGGATCAACCAAGGTCCAAAACTTGTTTTCATACATAGATTCCATCTCAGAATTCATGGCATCTAGCCACTTCTTAGAGTATGGACCCGTAATAGCCTGCTGATAAGAAGTGGGCTCATCTTCATCCATGAGCATTACGTCTCCAGTATGAGTCAAAAGAAATCCATATCTCTCGGGCTCATACCGAGTCCTATCAGACCTATGTGGTCCATGTGTTACAGGTACAGGATTTTCACCTACAACAACTTGCGGTTCCTGTTCTTATTCCATCTCAGTCTCTATAGCTTCTTATTTTGCTCGAACTTCTTCGAGTTCTATTTTTCTCCTACTGATCTCTCTAGGAATAAATTCTCTTTCTAGAAAAATAACAGTACGAGCAACAAACACCTTTTGCTCTGTGGGATTATAGAAATACTATCCTTTAGTTTCTTTAGAATATCCAACAAAAAGGCACTTGTCAGAATTAGGGGCGAGTTTATCTGATGCTTGTCGTCTTACGAAAGCCTCGCAACCCCAAATCTTCATAAAAGACAAACTGGGGCGTTTCCCAGCCCACATCTCATATGTCTTTTCTATCAATTTAGATGGAACATGGTTAAGCGTAAAAGCAGCAGTCAATTGAGTGTGTTCCCAAAACGAAAAAGGTAGGCCAGCTTGACTCATCATAGAACGAACCATGTCTAACTGAGTTCTATTTCTCCTTTTAGATACACCATCCCATTGAGGTGTACTCGGTTTAGTAAGTTGTGATACTATACCACATTCCTTTAGATGATCAAGAATTTTTCGGTCTAAGTATTCACCTCCTCTATCACATCAAAGCATTATAATACTCTTCCCAAGTTGATTTTGTACTTCAATCTTGAAATCTTTGAATTTTTCAAAGGATTCTGACTTGTGCTTCATAAGATACACATAGCCATGTCTACTATAATGATCAGTAAATGTATTGAAGTATTGAAATCCACCTCTAGCCTGTGTTGACATAGGCCCACATACATCAGAATGTATAAGGCCTAACAATTCTGAAGCTCTTTCACCTTTACCAGCATAAGGAGCCTTCGTCATTTTGCCCAATAAACATGACTCACATGTCTCATATGATTCAAAATCAAATGAGTCTAAAACCCCATCCTTATGGAGTTTAGAAATACGAGTCTCGTTTATATGGTCCAAACGACAATGCCAGAGATAGGTCGTTTTAGAATCGTTCAATTTAACCTTCTTCGAGTTAATGTTATAGATTGGGGTATCTCGGTTTAGAACGTACAAACCATTGCTTAAATGTGCACCACCATAATAAATATCATTCAAATAAATAGAACAACAGTTTTTTTTCATTACAAATGAAAAATTCTTCTTCTCCAAACACGAAACAGAAATCAAATTCCTGCTTATAGTAGGTACATAATAGCAATCATCAAGTTCTAAAACCAAACCACTCAGTAAATATAGATAATAAGTCCCTACGGCTAATGCAGCAACCCTTGCTCCATTTCCAACGCGCAGGTCCACTTCACCCTTTGCTAATCTTCTACTCTTTCTCAGATCCAGCACATTTACACAAATGTGAGAACCACATCTAGTTTCTAATACCCATGATGCAAAGATAGAAATATTAACTTCTATAACAAGAATACCTGAAGTGGAAGTCTTACTTCCCTTCTGTTTCTTCACCTTCTCAAGGTAAATAGAGCAGTTACGCTTCCAATGGCCAGGTTTCTTGCAATGGAAACATTGTCCTTCCTTTGCAACACCACCTTTGGGTTTCAGCACATGTGAAGAAGAAGATGCACAAGAACCAAATTTTTGGCACATTTCTTCTTCTTGTTAAACTTGGCTTTTCCCTTTCCTTTGCCATTTCCAACCATCAAAATGTTGTTGGGTTTATTTGCCTTCATCTGTTGCTCAACTGTTTCCAACATATTAAGCAACTTAGACAAAGATCTGTCAAGATGATTCATGTTCAAATTCATGGCAAATTGGCTATAACTATCCGACAACGATTGCAGGACAAGATCAACGGCCAACTCTCTTTGCAAAGGAAAACCCAGGCCTTCAAGACTCTCACTGTATCCAATCATTTTGAGCACATGAGGTCTGACAGATGATGACTCAACCATCTTGCATTGGAATAATGCCTTTGAGGTCTCATACCTCTCATGCCTAGTTTGCTCTTCAAAGAGAATTTTCAGGTGTTCGATCATATCGAAAGCACCCAAGTCCTCATGTTGCTTCCGAAGCTCAGAGTCCATGGTGATTAGCATAGGGCAAGCAACATCCAATCCTTCATCAACATGCTTCTTGTAAGCATCTTATTCCACCCTAGGAGCATTAGATGCCAGTTCATTAGGAACAGGCCCTTCAAGGACATACAATTTCTTTTCTTGCTTGAGGACTATCCTCAAATTACGATTCCACTTAAGGAAATTATTCCCATTCAGTTTTTCCTTTTCAAGGACCGATCGCAGTGACATAGTACTTGTGTTTTGTGCCATGATAACTCAACAAAGATCAATTCACACAAAATCAGAGTCATGTATAAAATCATTTAACAAGGAATTTTATTAAATGATACTCCCACTATATAAATCAAGATGATAATAAGTGGGTCAAGATCCATATTTCGCTACAAGATAAGTTAGCTTTGGCTAATAACTTACATTATAGTTATTTAGGTAGACAACTCTTTGTCAATTATATCTCATGTAACTCTTGGATAGTTGAGTGAACAACTCTTGTTCTTGTCTATCTCATAGACTTATCTCAACTCTTTGCCTCTATGTCCCCAATCCTATTGAGATGACTTAGTTAAGTTCAACCCATGACAAGGAATTTGGATATTACAATTATTCCATTGTTTCTTGCTAGGATAAACATTGGCACTTTGCTTTGTCAAACCTATCAAGTGTTGATCTAAGCATAGATGAGTATTTATCAATGGAAGGCAACACATGAGGAACTTAATATTAACATCAACAAATTATATCAATACATAACATGCATGTAATTAACAAATTATATATCGCATATACAATAACTATGCATCATATATAACCAATACCAAGCTATGTGACATGGTTATAAAAGGATAAACATGTTAAAAAACAATCAACATGTAAATCAAATTACTTACAAAACCGCAGGCAGATTCTAAGGATGTAACCGAAATCACTTACAAAACTGCGGACAGTAGGATTTTGTTACCCAAATCACTTACAAAACTGCAGACAGTAGGATTTTGTAACCCAAATCACTTAAGAAACTGCAGTTAGTAGGATTTTGTAACCCAAATCACTTACAAAATTGTGGGCAGAATAATGTTGTAAGTGAGAGCGCCTACAAATAGACAACTCCAACAATTCCAAACAACAAAAACAGAACCGACTTCAACATATCACATATATCAAGATCATAATAATCTAGTTTAAACATACTATCAACATAAGCATATTAAACTATGACCAAGTTCTGTCATATATACAATCATGGTCAAGCTACATCACATATAGCATATCATACAAATAAACAACTAATTCGGTTTAGTGTTTCACAAGAGGCTCCGCTACCACTGTAAGTATCCGGGTATGCAAACTTAGAGTTAAACACGCAGCGGAATAGAGCTTGGAACTAATGGAGGATCCACGTGAAACGAGGTAAACCGAATAACAAGATTTTCGTACTTGGTTTGGTTGAGATCTTTCACTCAACTGATGATCCGAATCAGCAAGAACCGGACAAAATCCGACTCCTCTACGGTATCCACAAGAACCATTGATGACTGCTAGCAACCATCTCACGGTCACTAACCCGAGCACTCCCGAATCGCAGTGCTAGCTGCAGAATTTCCGGGAGCTAGAGACTAGAATATGTTTAATGTGTTTCTTTCTCAAGTATGAAGAGTGTGTTAAGTCTGAAAAACTGATCAAACCTTCACCCTTTAATACACACTTGTAATGCGTAGTTAATTAGTTAATGGCCAACATAATGGCCAACATAATCATCCATTATCTTTCATGATTATGCCTTATCTCTAATCATGTCTCCACTATGCCTTAATGCTCCATTATGTATTAATTATATATATCATCATATATATGGGATTACACATCATATGGCATTAATTCTGGTTCAATAACTCTGGTAATTAGTGAACCAAATCAACCAAAAACGACCTGATCCAATCATGGTCCAACCATGGTCTAACCACTAGCTCTTTTGTCCGGTCGAACCATGGTCCAACCATTTCTAACCACTAGCTCGAATCAACAGTTCTAAGTGTGTGACCCTGTAGGCACTTGTGACGTTTGGCAATAATTATAAACTCTCATTTATAATTATAAACAATGAGCGGTGTCTAGCAACACATCATTGCTACCCAAACGACAAGATCAGTATTGATTCATTATGCCTCGGAAAAATGCCATTATCCTTTCGTCCCATAATTTCAAGAACAAACACGAGACATGGAATATGTCATCCTCGTTTATGTTTGATCTAACGTTTCTTGATCCCCAAGTTAACTGTGTGATACAGATACAAATGATATCCCTATATCATTTAAACTGAGCATGACCATGCATTTACAGTTCAACTCTATCAAGGGGTCCAACTGATAATATACCCATTATATGGATTGGACGAATTCCATCTTGATCATACAAAACCCACTACACATTATATCATATACCCAATGATTACTCTTAGGTCCACTCAATTATGAATGACCAAGAGTAATATCAAAGTATATGACTCATGTGTTGGGAACCTTGATGATCTCAGGTCTAAGGATAGTACATATAAGAATCACTAATGACAACATGAGTCCATGCAGTGTTCTTTTGTTGGGTCAGTCTAGTACACAAGTTCTCTAACTTGTACCCGTATATAGAACTCATACCTCATATCATTCTCAACATACGCTAGTCTTTATTTATTATTACAACCCATCCATAATAATAATCGACTAGGGACATTTCAAGAATATAAGATATTCTTAGGTTATAAATATGTGCAAGCATTTATCATAGATAAACATATTTATTGGAATAAAACCTTAAAAAAATACATGACAATATTATCATCCAATGATTGGCTTTTGGGCATTACACTAACAGTATCAAGGATAAAATCTCGGTTGGCTTCTTGGAAAAGCAGATTTTTATACTTGGGAGGGAGAGTAACGCTAATCCGATCTGTGCTTAGCAATCTGCCCATTTATTTCCTATCCATGTATAAGATTCCCAATGGGGTAGCTTGAAGAATTGTTAGCCTACAGAGGAATTTCTTGTGGGGTGGCAATGGAGAAAAGAGAAGGAAGTGTCTAGTCGCTTGGAATAAAATTGTCAGGCCAAAAGATCGGGGTGGTTTAGGTATTTTTCTTGCTTTTTCCCTTTCCTTTGCTATTTCCAACCATCAATATGTTGTTGGATTTATTTGCCTTCATCTGTTGCTCAACTATTCCTAACATATTAAGCAACTCAGACAAGGATTTGTCAAGATGATTCATATTGAAATTCATAACAAATTGGCTGTAACTATCCGGCAACGATTGCAGGACTAGATCAACAGCCAACTCCTTCTACAAAGGAAAACCCAGACCCTCAAGGCTCTCAATGTATCCAATCATCTTGAGCACAAGAGGCCTGACTGGTGATGACTCAGCCATCTTGCATTGGAACAATGCCTTAGAGTTCTCATACCTCTCATCCCTTGCATGCTCTTCAAAGAGCATTTTCAAGTGTTCGATCATATCGAACACACCCAAGTTCTTATATTGCTTCTGAAGCTCAGAGTCCATGGTGATAAGCATAAGGCATGCAACATCCAATGCATCATCAATATGCTTCTTGTAAGCATCCCTTTCTGCCCTAGGAGCATTAGGTGCCGGTTCATTAGGAACAGGCCCTTCGAGGACATACAATTTCTTTTCTTGTTTGAGGACTATCCTCAAATTGCGATGCCACTTAAGGAAGTTATTCCCATTAAGTTTTTCCTTCTCAAGGACAGATCACAGTGATAGTGTACTTGTGTTTTGTGCCATGATTACTCTACAACAATGATCAACTCACACAAATCAGAGTCATGCAAACATAAAATCATTTAACAAGGAATTCAATTAAATGATGCTCCTACTATGAATCAAGATAATGATAAGTAGGCCAAGATCCATATTTCACTACAAGTTAAGTCAGCTTTGGCTGATCGCTTACATCATAGTTATTTAGGTAGACAACTCTTGTCAATTACATCTCATGTAACTCTTGGATTATTGAGTGAACAACACTTGTTCCTGTCTATCTCATAGACTTAGCTCAAGTCTTTGTCTCTAACTCCTCAATCCTATTGAGATGACCTAGTTAAGTTCAACCCAAAGTAAGCAGTTTGGATATTACAATTATCCCATCGCACCTTGCTAGGATAAACATTGGCACCTTGCTTTGGAAAAACCTACCAAGTGTTGATCTAAGCAATGATGAGTGCTTATCAATGGAAGGCAACACAAGAGGAACTTAATATTTACATGAACACATTATGCATATAATCAACAAATCATATATTGATGTTTCGTAAATTTGGAAGCCAAAAATACATGAGAACATCGATGTCTAACTTGAACATCGATGTTTTGAGAATCTGAATCTCCCAACTACTTGGCAGTGCTCAAGAACATCGATGTTTAAACTTCAATATCGATGTTTTGAGAATCTAGAACTCCAAACTATTTGGCAGAGCTCAAGAACATCGATGTCTAACTCTTAAACACCGATTTTTGAGAGTTCTGAAAGTTCAAGATTTCTAGTAGTACTTTTGAACATCGATGTTTAACTTTTACACATCGATGTTTGAGAATTCTGGAACTCAAGAACATCGATGTTTGATCTTAAACATCGATGTTTGAGGATTCTGGAATCTCAAACCAATTTGACAGAACTCTTGAACATCGATGTTTAATCCCTGAACATCGATGTTTGAGAATTGTGCCAGGGCCACTTTTCATGAGAGCATCGATGTTTGTCTCACAACATCGATGTTTCAAGATTCTGCTAAAGCCAATCTTCATGAAAACATCGATGCTTGTGTCACAACATCGATGTTTAGAAGACTCGGCCAAGGCTATTCTTCATGTGAACATCGATGTTTTTATAGCAAACATCGATGTTTAAGCTTTGCTGTACTGGAACGACAATCATTCTATACGAAAACCGACAGTTGATTTATCTTTGTCGAACTCATTATGCTTACTGCCAAGAACACCTTGATTGATATCACATACCAATCAAGTACTTGTTGTCAAAACACTTTTGACAAAACCTACTTCAACATATATCACATATACAAAAATGAAATTCAACATATCACATATGCCAAATCGAACTCAACATATCACATACATTAACGTGAGCATATCATACATATGCACAACAAATTCGGTTTAGCGTTTCATAAGAGGCTCCGCAACCACTGTAAGTATCCGGGCATGCAAACTTGATAAACAAAATCCAGCAGAAAGACCCAGAACTCAAGGAGGATCCATGTGAAACAGAGTAAACCAAATAATAAAAATCGTACCTGGATTGGTCTAGTTCTTTCACTCAACGGTTGAGTCAAATCAGCTAGAACCGGACAAAAATTCGACTCCTCTACGGTATCCACATGAACCGTTGATAACTAGCTAGCAACCGTCTCACGATCACTAACCCGAGCACTCCCGAACCGCAGTGCTAGCTGCAGAAATTCCGAGAGCTAGAAACTAGTATTTGGTGTGTTTCTTTCTTTCTCAAAGAATGAAGTGTGTAATCTGAATTGTGTGTCTACTCTCTTGTGTTGATAATCTGATTATCAACCTCTATTTATACACATAATTAATGCATAGATTAATGAGACAATGGCCAACATCATCATGCATTAGCCATCATGATTATCCTTTAAGTCTAATCATGTCTCCACTATGCCTTAATGCTCCACTAAGCATTAATGGGATTACACATCATATGGCACTAATTCTGGTTCAATAATTCTGATAATTAGTGAACCAAGTCAACCCAAAACGACCCGGTCAAACCATGGTCTAACCACTAGCTCAAATACCTGGTCGAACCACGGTCCAACTATGGTTTAACCACGGTCCAACCATGGTTTAACCACCAGCTCGAAACAACAGTTCTAAGTGTGTGACCCTGTAAGCACTTGTAATGTTTTGCAGTAATTGTAAACTCATTTACAATTATAAATAATGAGCGGCGTCTGGCAACACATCATTGCTACCCAAACGACGAGATCAATACTAATTCATTATGCCTCGAAAACATGTCATTGTCCTTTTGTCCCATTATCAGGATCAAACACGAGATATGGAATAAGTCAATCTCGTATATGTTTAATCTAAGTTTCTTGATCCCCGAGTTAACTGTGTAAAACGGGTACTAATGATATCACCATATCACATAATCCGAGCATGGCCATGCATTTACAGTTCAACTCTATCAAGAGGCCCATCTGATAATATACCCGTTATAAGGGTTGGACGAATCCCATCTTGATCATAGAAAACCCACTACACATTATATCATATATCCAATGATTACACTAAGGTCTACTCAATTACGAATAGCCAAGAGTAATATCAAAGTATATGACTCACATGTTGGGAACCTTGATGATCTCAGGTCTAAGGACAATACATATAAGAACCACTAATGACAATCATATAACGTTTCATGTAGTGTTCTTATGTCAGGTCGGTCCAGTCCACAAGTTCTCTAACTTGTACCCGTATGTAGAATTCATATCTCATATAATTCTCAACATACGCTAGTCTTAATTTATTATTACAACTCATCCATAATAATAATCGACTAGGGACATTTTAAGAATATGAGATATACTAGGGTTATAAATATGTGCAAGCATTTATCATATAAACATATTTATTGGAATAAAACCTTTAATCAATATACATGACTATATACAATCATCCAATGATTGGCTTTTGGACATATTACCCTAACAATGTGTCCGGATGTTGAATCTAAGGATCATTTATTTATTCACTGCCGTTTCGTTTGGAGATTATGGGATGTGATTTGTTATCGGTGGGGGTGAGGTGGTGCTCTCCACGTAATCTGGGTGAGATGTTTGTTCAGTGGGTGGATATGGCTAGGTCTTCGAAGGCAAGAGCTTCTTGGGCAGTGATTTTCTTTAATGGTATTTGGGCTATTTGGGTTGCTAGAAACAAATTGATTTTTGAATCTAAGGCAGTGGATTGGGGGGATGTTAGAGTTTATTCTCTGTAGGTCCTTGTCTTGGTTCAAGTCGACGCAGCCGAACTATCCCTACGACTTGGCTACGCTATTGTTAAACTCTGATAGTGCTAAGATTTGGTGTGGCCCAAAGTGTAGAATAGCGGATGTGTAGGGGGCTGGGACTCTTTTTCTTTTGCTTGTATCTATTCCCACATATCGGGATGTAAGTCATCTCTTTGATGGCTTGCTTTGCTGTTATTAATAATACTTCGTATTCATCAAAAAAAGTAGTTACACATTAAATCATAAAGTTGGAAAAATTAGGAAACAGAAAACATAGACGTGCTAGGCACAAAAACTATTAAAAATTTTTGTAAAAACCCCACGAATTCAACAAGAAAAGATGTCAATGAGGAAAAAGTTTCTTTAGGAAAGAAATGATTAGGAAAATTGTGTCCCTCACATTGAAAACATACTAGTCTATATAAATAGGCTAGGTACGTAGCTCACAAAACGTTGGGCACAATATAATCGTCAAACTAAATTTGTAAAGTAACAACAGCATAAAAAAAGGAAATAAAGACTAACGTGTATGAAAACTTGACGATTTAAAAGCTGGAACAAATGCTTCAAGGTTTCAGGATGGCACCACAAATAATGTTACTGCCATAAAGACCAAATCTCTCACTTAAATTAACTGTCATCTGTCCAAATTAACCAAAAAAAAACATGTAAATCAGGTTTTCCTTAAATTCCCCGATGTTTAAATTCCCCGATGTGTGTTGACAAAAAACTCTACTTTCGATATAGTTAATACATACAACAAGTATAGTACTCCATCCGTTTCGTTTTAATAGTCGTCTAAGGTTTCTCAGACATACTAACGTACATACCAATACTACATTAAAAGTAATTTAGATTTTGGGGATAATAATGATATTTGAAACAAATTACAATTCTTAAAATGAGAGTTAATTTGGAATGGAGGGAGTATGAGATACAAAGCCTTTCTACTATATGTTGTCTTTATAGTTTGTGATTTGTGCTCTCACAATGTGAGGGACAAAGAATACACCATGCTACTCTATTTTTTATTTTGGATTACAGTGTATTGTTCTAAATCTATGAATATGTAGATCTTATTTTGAAACTCACTCGTCTTTCTCCGGTTTATACACTAAATTTATATGTATGTACAATTTCATCGTTGGACCTAATATATACACTTCCCCTATATATAATTCTAGAATTGTAGGATATCCCATTATAATATGTCATGTTGCGCTAATATGAGCTTCCAATGGACGGACATTGTCTCCTTATTCCATAAATATAACTGTTGTTGTTAGATATAAGAATAGTTAACTTCGTTAACTGCTGTACCTTTTTTTTTTTATCCATAACAATCAACTTTTGTACTCAGACAAATTTCAATAACTTGCCCCCTGGTGTCAGCATGAATTATGGAAAATCAATTCCAAATCAAGCTAAATGATTCCCCAAGTTTGAGGAGATCACTTCGCAATTAGTCCAATGATCTTAGCATGATTTGTGTTATATATTCATTAGTAATGATATAAATTATTTAGAATATTTGCTCAATGACTAGGTATTAAAATAGGATTAGTTTCTTCATACAAGTCTTGTAAACTATATTTATAAGCGCCAGCATCAATTATATCAATAATATCACATATTTCTCCCAGTCCCCTCTTTATTCTTTTTAACAGTTTATAGGAGAACTACTTGGGTGTCAGTTTGCATAGCAAAGTGCATACTGGACTGTTAAAAAGAATGTAACAGTATGCACTTGGTAGAACTGTATGCAGTTAGATGTATGCATTGCAGATATATATGAAAATAATGAACCAAAAGAAAACAATACTAATTATCCTATAATAATGAAACTAATGAACCAAAAGAAATAATAACAATGAATGAAAATAATAAGAGAAAAGTAAAAATTGTACCGTTAGGTGGTTGGATAATATCTTCTAGATATATATGTTAGATATTCATTCTTGCTTAATGAAAGACTATAGACTACCCAAACGACATATATACTATATTCTACATCCTTAAAAGGCCAGATTCTTGTAAGGATTACCACCTAAAGGTACCAGTTACTTATTAAGGCCCTAAACTCTCAAAAAACAATTACCACGTAAATATTAGTCATGATATTTTTTGGGGAAGATTCTTCTTTATCACATAACGAACATCAAACACATTAGTGGAATTCAAGCTATGATCAGTTTGTGACTTGTGAAGTTGTTTTTTGGGAGTTTTATGGTGGCTATATCGGACACAACTAATAGGTTAATCAACTTGGATTATCAAGTAGACAGAATCGTCGTTTAGGGCCTTTCCAACTCTTGAGGGCTTCTGCATTAGATAGAACAAATTAAAATCATGGAAAGGAAAATATTTATCATTGGGGGTCGAGTGACCCTAATCAAATCTGTTCTATCAGGGCTGCCTATTTATTATATGTCACTTTTTCGGATCCCTGTTGCTGTTGCGAAAAAAATAATCTCCTTCATGAGAAACTTCTTTTGGCAAGGACTCGATGATTCAAGGAAACTTTGCTTAGTGGCTTGGAAGCACATATGTATGCCTAAAGACCTTGGTGGCATGGGGATTATGGATTTGAATGTCTTAAACCAATGCTTGCTCTTCAAATGGATATGGAAATATACTCAACCAGCTGCAACAGATTGGAAAGCCCTGGTTAAAAATAAGTGCGAGATCAAGCATTCTGATGTAAGCCCTATTTTTAATCTGGAGGTGGCTTCCAAGACTTGGAGAGACATTGTTTGTTCAGGTAGTACACGCAGCCAAGCTGGATTTGCACTAATGGATGGCATCAATATTCGGCTGGGAGATGGAGCCAAAACATGTTTCTGGTTGGATAACTGGTCAGGTATAATGGTGCATTTAAGACCAGGTACCCACGTCTTTTCTCTATTTCTCTATCTCAAGATTGTTCAGTTAAGGACTGTCTTGTCATTGACAATGATCAACCTAGATGGACCACATTATGGAGGCGGCAGTTATGGGATTGGGAATTATTGCAGGTCAATGACATCTTGGAAGAAATTTCGGGTGTTATTTTACAGCCGCACATTGAAGATCTTTGGACATGGGCTGGTGATCGTGGGGGTATTTATTCTGTGTCAAATGGTAGAAAATTCCTTTATCGGCTCTCAGGTGCAGTGCGAAGGAAACCTTTGGTTTGGACGGCTTTAATTCCTTTCAAGGTTGAATGTTGGCTATGGCTCACTATCAATAATGGAATTCCCACAAGAGATGCTCTTCGATATCGTGGGATCATTTCTCTAGCAGATTCATTATGTGTTTATTGTGGAGCTTCAATTGAGACAAGAGATCATTTGCTGCTCCTGTGCCCGTTTTCATGGCGTGTGTGGAATAAAGTTTGTGGTTGGTGGCATGTCCAGTGGTGTGCTCCTCTTTCTTTGGATCACTTTCTTCTGCAGTGGGCGTTCATTTCACCCTACAATGACAGCAGAGCAATTTGGGTTATTGTTGGTATGGCGACGCTATGGGCTCTTTGGTTGGAAAGAAATAAGAGAATCTTCAAGAACTCTTCTACTGACGTGGATAGATTGGAGGATAGAATCCTTGTTCTTGCTACCTTTTGGCTAAAATCTCTTCAACCGAATTTTCCTTTCAGCGCCTCCTTTGTAATATCCAACGCTGAAGCTCTTACAACATGGAAGGGTCCCAGACGCAATTTCCTTTTACTTGGATAGTGCTTAGTGTTCTGTGCTATTAGTGCTTAGTGCTTTGTTTCAGCCACTAGTATTTGGTTAATCGTGTTTCAAGTGCAGTACCTTATTAGTTTTTCTCTTGCCCTGCACTTATAACGTCTGCTTCATTGTATTCATTACTTCCTCTCTGTAAATATACCCATCAATAAAGCTATCGTTTGCATCAAAAAAAAGATAGAACAAAGGATGCACTAGCTATAAGGAAAAGCTTGTTGGATGGCCTACACCTAGAACACAGTCTGACACCTGTTGCTTGCAGTAGTTCCTACCTTCTCTGCTCCTTTTTTTTTTTCACTTGCTGGGCATTAGATCAGCACATGGAAATGTTTCTTTCTAATCAAGAAACACTAGTCGACGAATCTTGTCGAATCGAAACCTTTCTTTACACTTATACAGATATATATATACTAAAATATTAAAACAAGGAGCATTTATCAACATGAAAAAGAGTGTTTTGCTTTTGCATGCTCCAGTAAGCTTCAGAGCTGTAACAAGCTTTATTGCTCCTCTCACTGATTTCTCCAACCATAATAAAAGCTTCACAACTTCTGTAGCCCTCACAAGCTTAATTATCTATAAGCTAGAATAACAAACAAAAGTGAGAAACCAGTACCTGAAAGTATTTTCTATCATTTTGAAGATTAAACTGTCGAACAAGGAGGGTAGATTATTAAATTAGTTCGATCCTTTCCCTGGGATCCTGATTCATCATCAGAACGTACCATTGTTTTTCCTTACTTTTTTTTATTAAAACAAGCTGGAGCTTTTGTTTTTCTTTTTTTTTTTTCTATACTATGATAAATAAGGAGTTGAATGTTATTGTACTCAACCGGAATGAATATCTAAAACCTAAGAACCACTAATCAATAAGGAGTTGAATGTTATTGTACTCAACAGGAATGAATATCTAAAACCTAAGAACCACTAATCAGAGGAGTCAATCAGTGTTTAGCTAGGTTATTGATTGGCTTGATTGTTTTATTATAACGAGTTGAATGTTATTATACTCAACTGGACTGGGAATGGCACTCTCAAAAGTAAATTTCCACGCCTCTACTCTGTTTCTCTTTGTCAGGACCTATGTGGCAGACTGCTATGAACTCATTAACTCCCAACCACGTTGGTCCATCACGTGCTGAAGGCAGCTTTGGGATTGGGAACTTTCAGATGTAAACCTTTTAGTTGAAGAGCTGAAAGATGTATGCGTGCTATCTGGCGATGAGGATTTTTGGTTTTGGTTGAACGACCGCAGGGGTGTATATTCTGTCTCCATGGGAAGGAATTTTTTGTGCTGCCAACTTGGCCTGTCTAGAAACAAGCCTCTGGTTTGGCTGTCCCTAACCCCGTACAAGACAGAGTGCTGGCTCTGGCTTGCTCTCAATGATGGCATACCCACAAAGGATGTCCTAAGACTTAGAGGTATCATCCCCATTGGAGATTCCACCTGTGTTCTTTGCAACTCTCAGTGGGAGACAAGAGACCATCTTTTAATGGTGTGCCCTGTAGCGTGGAAAGTTTGGGGGAAAATCTGCAAATGGTGGATTGTCCAGTGGTGTATTCCTGCCTCCTTGGAAGTTCTTCTCCTCCAATGGGCTTTTCTCTCCCCGTATAAGGATAGCCGTGCATGCTGGGTGTCCATCGCCCTGGCAACACTTTGGACTTTGTGGTTGGAGAGAAAGAGGAGAATTTTTAAAAATTCCGATGCAGATGTCGACAGGCTGGTTGACTCTATATTAGTGCACTCAACAACCTGGATTAGAGCCCTCCAACAAGACTTCCCTTTCAGTGCATCCTTCGTCATCTCCAACGCTGAATCCATTAGACTTTGGAAAGGGCCTCACAGACGTTTCAACCTCTTGGAAAATCCCCCCTAAGTCACCATTTATCTCGTTTGTATCAAAAAAAAAAAAAAAAAAATTTTGAGCCCAGGAGACTTTCACTGGAGGCTCAAAATAGTTAGGACATAAACCGGCCGGTCCATATTTCTCAATGTAGTCTTTCGCTGTAGTGGCGACAGATGTAATTTTATTCCAGAAGAGAAAGACCATTACTGAGATAAAAGAAGAAGAGACTGAAAGAATGCAAGAATAGGATGTGACCCATACATAAACAAGAAATTTCTAATTCTTGACGTATGCTCTAGGACGATAACAATCCTTATGGTATAATGTATACTACAGTGTGATAGTTTGATGAATTAAGCCCGTTGAAAGTTAAAACAGGATTGAAAAAAAGGTATGTGGGAAAGACAAAAGCTGGTGTGAAGTGTCATTTTAATTATGTCCTATTGTCCTTAATTGCAAGAGGGTGAGGTCTCTAGTTTGAATTCCACCTTTAACATCCACTAATATCCAAACCCTAGTGGTTGGGCATGCATGGAACACCTAATCCCTTGGATAAACACTAAGAAAGATGCCACCACACTAAGTAATGTAGGCAGCCTGGGATTATTATGAGAAGTAGTTATCCTATATTTAAAACTAATTAAGTGTTAGCAAAAAAAAAAAAAGTAATTAAATGTACACGAGTATTAAGCTTTGCCTCTTAATTTCTGCTAAAATTAATCTAGTGACGTCGTTTGCATTCATAGTCTCATGTTCTCAAGTCTATATAAAGGGGGTCACCAATTCGGGGTAGAACCACACAAGCATTTCAAAGCATAAGCACACTCTAAACACTACTCCAATGGGTGTTCAAAAATCCCTTGTGCTAGGAATGCAGGCACTGCTAGTCCTTGCATGCTTGTTGGCTCTCACAAAGCCAACAAGTGCAGCGTGTAATGTTAATTGGGAAGATGAGCCTGACTTCAACCCAAAAGATTTTCCAGACAATTTCACTTACGGAAGTGCTGTTTCTGCTTACCAGGTATATAAATATATATACATATAGGTCTCTCTACTAGCTTTTCGCAAAAGATTATGTAGGCATATGGAACGGTAACTGATTGATTTATTTCACTTCATTGCTTTCCGTATGGCTCCGTTTTGTTTAGGAAGAAAAGCATATAAAATTCGCCTATGTTAATATTATTAGTAGTCCTCAGTATTATATGTTATATATTTTCTTCTTTTTTTTTTTTGAGAATCTATGTTATACATTTTCATTTGCGGGTCAACAATGCTAATAATTTGAGTTCATATACGTAGAAAATGCGGTAAATTCAATGCATACATGTAGGTGCACTCATGCATGAATTACTTAATTTCAGGTTGAGGGTGCTGCATCCGAATATGGCAGAGGTCCAAGTATATGGGACACCTTGACCCATAAATATCCAGGTTAATTTGTACCTCCTCGATTTGATTTTAAGATGGAATTCGCAAGACAAGCTATTGGAAATTTAATTAATTCTAAAGATATTCTAACCATGAAGGAGAAAGTGCAAAAACTTGGCAAAATAATACTATTCATTGGACAAAATAAGTCTTCATTGTTCCATGGTACAAAATCAGACCCAGTTCGATAACCTTCAGAAATCATTTCAGGAGCGATAGCTGACAAGTCAAATGGAGACGTGGCAATTGATTTCTATCATCGATACGAGGTACGTAGCAGCTTAATTGAGTTTGTTTTCTTTCCCTTCGTACCTCAGTTTGTTTTCAATTTAGGTAAAAATCTGATATCATTAAAAGGTTTGAGTATATATAATAACTAACGTCTAATTAAGAGATCAAACTATAACACTACAGGATGATTTGAAGGCGATGAATGATACGGGTCTGAAAGCTTTCCGATTTTCCATATCATGGTCCCGGTTAATACCTAGTAAGTAAATATTTTTATACTCGTAGATGGGTGAATTAATTTACCCTTTCAAAGAACACAAAGTATCCTTTAATGTTTATTACTTGGTGATCTCCTATATATATATATGCTTTTCCTCCTATATATGTTTAATTGCTTATCTATTTTTTTGGTATGTAAATTTCTTCATAATTACTAGCATATCTTGTTAATTTCTCTAACAAACTTTCTTAATTACAATTTCAGCTGGAAACATCGCTGATGGGGTGAATGAGGAGGGGATCGAATTCTATAACAGCCTCATTAACACATCCATAGCATTAGGTCATATCTTTACAATAACTATCTAATTAATGGTTGTACCACGCGCATATATATGTTTGTGTACATCTTAATTAACCATAGTTATTTTATGTATCCGATAATAATATTCATCAGGTCTGGAGCCTTTCGTGACCATCTTCCATTGGGACACTCCTCAGGGCCTGGAGGACAGTTATGGTGGTTTCTTAAGCGAGAAAATAGTGTAAGCAGTGTATTTTGACCTCGGTTATGCTTATATATATATATATTAATTTTTTAACTATAGTATATTTAATTAATGTACACAACCCTCAAACTTCTTTCGTTCTTGTACAGGCGTGATTATATGGATTATACAAATCTTTGCTTCCAAAGATTTGGGGACAGAGTGAAAAAATGGATCACTTTAAATGAGCCATGGGCATATGCTTATTATGGTTATGACACCGGGGAGTTTGCACCAGGAAGGTGTTCCCCGTGGGGGAGCTGTGTGAATCAGACAGGAAACTCTGCTACTGAGCCTTACATAGTTACCCACAACATGCTGCTTGCTCATGCTGCAGCAGTGCAACAGTATAGAGAACAATATGTCAGTACTGATGCAACACTGGTTTGAATTTTAGCAAACAGGATAGTTGAAATTAAGATGATGAAGTAATACGGAATATGGAAAATGAATATATATGGTTATTGATCGAGTATATATAATATATCTAGATGAAGATCATAATTAGTTGATAAAATAAGTGGTTCAAGCTCTTTGCTCAATTTAATAAATTAGGCATACACTTCCATATAGCTATCAAATTCAATATATATGAAGTAAATGAAGAATTTTTTTGCAAAGCAATGCTAATATAGATGACATTATTTTAATTCTAAGTTGGCATTCTTTTTAAATTGTTGAATATTGTTCAAGGCATCTCAAAACGGTTCGATTGGAATTACACTCTGCACATACTGGATGGAACCTTTCAACTCAAGCGATACATCTGATATTGAAGCGGCCAAACGAGCTCTAGCTTTCAACTATGGTTGGTAAGTGTTTCGCTACTAATAATTAATATTGATCAAGATATGGTACGCCTTCTTCCCTTATTTTCAACGATATAATATATAGAGATAGATATCTAAACAAAAGATATTCTATATATATAGTTTTTGGACATTAGATAATCTTGAGTCCTCCAAATAGAATGATGCCAGAAATGGTGTTTATTAACACATTAATTAGCCCTGTATTAGGAGACAATATATATATAGGTCCGCATGCATTGCCGTTCGAAATCAAGATATTGGGGTTGGACTTATCAAGCAATATCGTTTCGAACTCCTTTTACTTGTAAGAGAGTTATATATTGGTTGCACGTGTATAGAGTTATGTTGTTTCATGTTTTGGCAGGTACATGGACCCCTTGACTTATGGAAGATATCCAGCCAGCATGGTGGAATATGTAGGCGGTCGGTTGCCCAACTTCACCACAGCAGAATCTGAGATGATAAAGGGATCTTATGATTTCATTGGACTGAATTATTATACTTCAAGATACGTAAAGTATGATAATGAGAGTTTTATTGATGCTGAGCACATGTCATATTCAACTGATGCTCAGGGTGACCAGCTATGTAAGTTTTGTATAGTTAAAACTTGTTAAACTTGTTAAATTCTTGAATCTGTGTGCTTGAGGGGTAAAAAAATTGATAGGTGACCTTATTTTCTATTTCGAATTTCTACAGACTCCAATGCGTCAGGACATTGCATTGGGCCAGAGGTATGTGCATTGTAATTTAAAGCTGCTTCTTGTTCTAAAAATTCTAGCGATATGTAAGTTATGCATTGGATTAATTAGAAAGTAACTTTGTGCATGATTTTGTAGGCTGGTTTAGTGTGGTTAAGGGTTTATCCTTATGGTATTCGAGCTCTTTTGAATGAAACCAAAAACGCTTATAAGGATCCAGTAATTTACGTCACTGAAAACGGTAAGTTGGACAGTCAGTTTGTATATATACATATATGCTTTACCCTCTAATTTGCAAGTAAAGTAATGATAGTACTGTATTAATTGATGTTTTAATTTGTTTGACATATATATGCAGGGATGGCGCACGAAGATAATCCTCTAGATACTTGCGACTCTGCAAGTATTGATGAAATTATCTACGACACCGAAAGGATCAACTATTACAACGCTCATCTTGGATACGTTGGATTGGCCCTAAAGTCAGTTTAATAGTAATTTTACATGCAACAAACACCATTTCCTTTTTCTAATGTCTTTATAATTACTATGTTTTTATTATTATGCGCCTTTACACTAACTTAAACCAATGGTTGGTTCTAATGTGACAGTGAGGACAAAGTTGATGTGAGAGGTTACTTTGCATGGTCATTTTTTGACAACTTTGAATGGTCAAGTGGTTACACCCAGAGGTTCGGTCTCACCTACATCAATTATACAGACAATCTTGCAAGGGTCCCCAAGGCATCAAGGATATGGTTTCGAAGCAAACTAACCAATCCACAGAACAGTAAAGTCTCTGAGCCAAAGTGGTCTAGGCCCTATGGTGCAATGTAGTATTTGCCAATTCTTAGAAATCATCTCATCTACCCTTGACCAAAGATGCATATATATGCTGTGAGTACTTGCATCTTCTACTAGTAAATAATGTCAGGGTAGCTTCAGGTTGTATGATTTGAATAACTTCTGTACTGTATGTTAATTAAGACAGAAGATGCGTGTGTTTGATATTAACCTGGACCAAGATGCATTGCATCTTCTACTACAAGTGTCTGGGTAGCTTCGAGTTGTATCATGTCAAGTTGTCTGTATTAATTAGCCTGTGTGTGTTTACGCTTTTCAGTGTGCAATAATAATATTCAAATAAAGGTATTTATATATAATACCCACTTTCTTTTTGTTTCCTGGATTATGCTAGGACTATAGAAGAATGAAAGTTTGAGGAGTGAGATCAAGAATGTTGCATCAAACATTGAACTTCAGAATAAATCCTTTACCTGCAAGTTCACAAACAAGCCTTGTTTGGACATATCCTCTAGGACAGAATCAATCCTTTTTCCATCTTCTCATGGTTAACCGAAACCAGTAATTTGTAGAACATTAATCCATGACTAATCAACCTCTGAAACCCATCTGCAGCCTCAGAGAAGTTGGAAAGTTTAAGCTAATTGAACTCCAAACATAATCAGATTGTATGTATTCACTCAATCCAGTTACATAACTCTTGTACATAAACAAAACAGGTGAAAAAAGACGAAAAAAATTTTTTCTTGTCCCTTCACTTTTTTGTTTTCGCATTTGTTGTCCCTCTTCCTTTTTTTTTACTCTTCATGTCCCTCAACTCTCGAATTACCGGGCCACCATGTCCTTTTGACCCCCAGCAGCCGGTTGGGAGTTGTGGCGCTGACACGTGTCCGTAGGGCCCACTGCAGCTGATTTTATTTTTTTCTCTTTCTTTCTTTCCTTTTTGAATTAAAATGAATCAGTTCTATAATAATAAAAAAGTAAATAATCGTAAAAAAAAGGCATGCTTAATCTCTATTTTCTTCTCTTTTATTTTAAACTTTAAATTATTTTTTAACTTAGTAAATCGTTTGTTTTTCCTTTACTAGAAACAAATTGCAATCCACCCACAGTCGTCTGCTACCCACATCGTCGCCGGCCATCCTTCCTCCATCGTCCTCCTCGCGTCATCGCCAAAAGCACCACCGTTGCTCCACAAACCCACAAACATAGCAAACATTCCTCCTCCCTTCTCCGTGGCTGCGTCGATTTTTTACTTTTTTTAGCATGTCGTGGCTCCTTAGCTCCTTAGCATCCACATTCTCCACATCCTCCTCGTCCCTGTAATTCCACCTACACTAGTGGTAAGCAGTGGAAAACGACGGAGGCATCGAGGGTTTTCCGGTAACACTCGCATACTGCCTCACAACATCCTTGGGTCCCGGCCCGACGAAGAAGAAAGCATCCACAATCCCGGCCTCCGCCATCCAGAGCGTGTCGACCCAGTCCTGTTCCGACGGCAGCAAGAGCCCGGTCTCAGAATCCCATCCTTTCCCCAACACATAAATTTGCATTTCGGCGGCATTGAGCCAGAAGAATCCGACGTTGTTTCCGGCCTTGCCGTGCGAGATCATGAGGGGAATGGAGCCATAGAGGCTGAAAGAGGACTCGCTCAGGGCGAGGCTCGTGGCGTGCTCTGGTATCCCGGTCACGAATTCGGAGCCGAAGAACGACACGTCGAGGGTGATGGGCTGGGGGTCGTGGGGTCTGGTGTCGGTGTGGCCTCTGAACCTCTCCTCCCAGTCGTCCCCTTCTTCCTTCTTCCGCAGCGGCTCGTAGTCGAAGAGGCGGTGGGAGTTCAGGGAGAGGACGGGCGGTTGGTGGACTGGCGGCGGACGAAGACCTCGAAAGGATCGTGGCAGAGGACTGTATCGTACTCGTCGGAGAGGTAGACGGCGGAGGAGGAGCCGCCATCTTCGGGGGTGAGGCGCTGGAGCCAGAGTTTCTTGGAGTGGAAGTCGGGGAGGACGACATCGGGGACCTGGAATCGGTGGCGGGGAGGGTCGAGGGGGATCCTCCATGATTTTTTACTTTTTTTTATTATTACAAAACTGATTTATTTTAGTTCATTAATCAAGGAGCAAAATGTAATTCAAGTTATTTTGTTTTTTTGGATAGAATGCATAATATATTTATATTTTTTTAAATTCTTTTTTCTCTTCTATTTATTATAAAAACTAATATAGTAAAACCTAAAAAAAGATTTCAAAAAATAGAAAATAGAAAAGAAAGAGAAAAAAGAAAAATAAATCAGCTGCAGTAGGCCCCACGGACACGTGTCAGCGCCACAGCTCCCAACCGGTTGTTGGGGGTCAAAAGGACATGGTGGCCCGTTAATTCGAGAGTTGAGGGACATGAAGAGTGAAAAAAAGGAAGAGGGACAACAAATGCGAAAAAAAAAAATGAAGGGACAAGAAAAAACTTTTTTACCGAAAAAAGACGTATGTACTACTAACTGTCAAAAGCACAAGAGGGATGAGGTCTCTGGTTCGAGTCTCACTTCCCTCGAATAGTATAAAAAAAAATGAGCAAAACCAGCAGAATAGAATAGATAATTCGTAGAATAAGGGAAGAATGAAGATTATCTACAGTGATAACAGTGATAACTAGGAGACATCTGTTATGCTTTTTAAATAAAGCTTTTTTTTTTTTGGTATACAAATAAAGCTTTCTTTGTGGCGAATATTGGAGGGATAAGTCTTGACCAATCAGTCGCTTTGGATTTTCTTTGCCCCATGATGAATAAGGCTGATCTCAAGAGGAGTTTTCGAAATATTCAAACCGAGTAGCCAGTTCTTGGAGGGCTGCCTTTGTTATTCAAGTAGATTTTGTGGACATACGGCAGAAAATGTAAAAGATCTTAGAGGAGGGAAAGGAGGGATGGTTTAATGAGATAGTTTCATTGTAATCACCAATTATGATCATCCATGGGGATTTAAAAGTCTATTTCAGACTTTTCAATTCATTCCACATCTCAATCCTGTTTTCCAAGTTACTGTTGCCATACACAAAACAAATACAGAACTGGTCCTTTACTGTACCAAAGCAGCTTCCACAATGATCCAATTTTTATTTGTTTGAAACTGGGAAAGATGAAAAAGGGATTCATCCCACATCATCAAGAGACCACCCGATGCGCCGTCTGCATCCACAGTTCGAAAATTCAAATCACCTATATTCCATATTCTTGAGTAGACCTGGCAAAACATGTTTCGACACGACAACACGACACGAACCCGACACGAAATAAGCATGTATAGATCAGAGTTTTCAACCCGTTTAATTAAATGGGTTGACCCGACACGACACGAAAATTAGCAGGTCAAGTCGCGGGTTGACCCTCCAACCCGATGGGTACCTATTTATGACCCGATTATATTTAGGGTCTAGATATTTTACTGATTTAAGACATAAATTATTTACTATTTAAGACAAAAATTATTAAAATTATCCAAAAATATTATTATATATGATTTAAAATAATGTTATATTATGATTCTACAATTTATAATTATATTTAATATATAAAAAATTTATTTATATACCTATTTGCTTGAAAAATATGAAAAATAGATAAACTCCAAACAAATTTGTAGACTTTCTAGAGTGAACAGGTAACCCACGGGTCAACCCTAACCCGACACGATTATAAACGGGTTGACACGAAACGACATGATTATTAAACAGGTATGGTACGGGTTGAGAAATTAAAACCTGTTTACCTATTTAACTCGACACGAATCCGACCCGTCAACATGAATTGCCAGGTCTATTCTTGAGTAAAAGTTTCTGTCAATCCCTGGAAAAAAAATTAGGGAGGGCCAAATCTTAATATTATATAAATTAATAGGGACTTAATTGTATCATATGGAAAACGTTTAAAAAATCTAAAGGGGAAGAGCCAATGGAAGGATTTGGACCAGGGTTGGGAAGAATGTATAACACCACACTTACCACCAAGCTACATGTTAATATTTGTAGAATTATTGCCATATTTGGATCAAATAGGATTTAAGGCGGGCCAAATCCGCCCCTGCTCCCATTCCTCTGATATTTCAAGAAAAAACACTAAGCATCAAGAAAATAGAGCACACTTTGTGAGGCAAAAGTCGGGTTACATTCACAGCTCTTCTTGATTCTTGCTCCACTCTTCTCCTTCTCTGACAATCAAATCACGCACCGCTGATTTCACTTCTTCCGCATCATTCTGGTCCCATCCCAAGCTCTTACCTACCTGTACGGTAAGCTCAGCCTCAGCATCATAGTCGTCGAACTCCGGCGGACAAGAAGACACTCCTGGATGTTCAAACTTGATGACTCTCTTATTTGCTCTTCTGATGTCTGAGTCGATCAAGGTGTCACCCGAAATAATATTCCCAGTAAATCTGTTAAACTTCTATATCTTCCTACCCTACCTTGTGTTAAGGGCTATCCTAATCTTTCTCTCAATTAGGGCAGATAAATTGTAACTCAGATTACTGCTGCTTTGGTCCCTGGACGAAGAGTGGCATAATTCAGTGTTGTGGGGTATGGAATTAAGAGACCGAGCCCATAACTCGTCCCTTGGCCCATGAAAAGGCGTTAATTGGATGCACCCATTAAAATGGGGATCAGCCCAGTGGCCCACGTTTATACTGCTACTGCCAGACAATTCTCCTTCTTCCCAGGAGGAGGATCTATTTAGGTTCCCACAACTGTTGAGAGCACGTTTTGATAACAAGGTCTCTTTGACTCTAGATGGTAGACAAGACCCAGTTGCACAATTCTTGGAAGAAGGAGTCTTCTCGACAGAACTTACACGTGGACTAACTTCAGTGGGTAGGAGAGTATTCCCAACCATCAAAACAGGGGAGTTTGACTTCCCAATGACTGAAACCTTGTACTGCTCTATTCGTTGCTATTAAAAGTTTTCGATTAGTATAAAAAAAAAAGGGAGTTTGACTTCCTAGGAGATTGATCTTCTCCATGATATCATTTAATTGGAAAGGATCAGAATCCGAGGGGTTTGCTGCATGGAATGAGAAGCGGTTACCAGAGTTGCTTTGCAAGCTTTTCCGGTTGCCGGAAGCTCTGCAATAGGTAATCGGAGTCTGAGATCAAGGGAGACGAGATCATTAATCGATAAGTCATTGGCAGAGCAATTTGAGCCAGGATTGAAAGGAACCGAAATTTTAGAGCATGACACAGTAGATTTAACACCATTGATATCAACAGTAACTTCCAAGAATAACTGCTTCTTAACAGTGGTTAAGACTTGAATATAGGTATATTCCAAATTTTCTCTTGATTCCCTCACTTCTGCAACCTTAACCAGCTTCCCAAAGTAATTGCTTAGCCATTCAAAAAATTGCATGCGCCATGCATGAAGAGGAACACCTGACAATTTAATCCAGCAGCTCCTATTAGTGGCATTATCACCCACTTTCCAGGCCCTAAATAATAATCAGAGACCTAGGCAGCGATTTGGGACAACAAGGAATCCCAGGCATCCACCGATGGGCAGTGAATGAGAAATGATTCCCCATCTAAATCGCTGACTATGAAGTCCTTGAGTCCAGTTGTGAACAACACACCGTGGATAGAGCTCTCTCCATAGGAGAGGATAAAATGCCAAAGATACAGCGAGATAGCCACGCCTTAGATTCATCAGGAGGATTAAACATTATATTGAGCACCCAGACATCGGCCTCCTTCTCCTTGAGGGATTGAGCGAAAGTTTTTCCTTTCTGAACACTGTTGACATACTCAAGGTATTGAGTACCCAGTACAGACATCGTTTTGTTTTCTTTTGTGTGTCGTTTGTGCATGAGGCATACTTTGATCTTCGATTGCACAGAATTTTGCCCCAACATGGATGGGTGCGTAACACCTTCCCATCCTTAACGAATCCCCCGAATCCTACATCCTTGAAACGCTATGACCAGTCGCTGTGGGTAATGGAAGTCAAGGTTTTTCCCTGAATTTTGTCCTTATAAAATTCGGGTTGTGACTCCTCTGTTGTAGTGAGGGATCAAATTAATTTTTAGTCTGGCCCTCACACATACCTGCGCTTGGCCACAATCAATATATATATATATATATTTTGTTAAAGAGCCCACAATCATCAGTATAGCCAACTGTGTTTGATCCATCTGCATCTGACAATGCTAAACAATAATTATGACAACCATCTATTTTTAATTTTTTTTTTATGGAAGTCGATACTTTTATTCATATACAGTAGGAGGGACGATAGAATATACAAAGCTTTAAGCCCACCAGTGCCATTACAAACTCAAGAAATCACTTTGTAAATGTGATATTCACCCTCTGACCTGGACACCAGCTTTTGAAAGCCTCCGGAGAATAAAGCACCGACTTCACAGCATGAGGGAATTGTGGATGAACCACCAATGCGCGCGGGTATGGCTAATGCGAAGAGCAGCGCAGAATAAGCAGCCCGTTGCGCCAAGACCAATGCGTTTCTTGCCAACCACAAGGTCAAAATACTGCGAAACCCAGCAAGGTCCAAGCTTGTTGGGATACATGCGCATCCACCAGCGAAGGCCACTGGAAGAACCAGTCTTGCACCCTTGCCGGCGGCACCCAAAGAATACCCCACCAACGGCCAAGATGGTGCCATAAGGGCGACGCAACAGAGCAGTGCAAGAACTGATGATCTGTGTCTTCCACTGCAACAGAACAGAACGGGCAGACCGCGTCATGCACCTTTTAAATGCCGCGGGAGGACAATGCCTGATGGGTAGCAAGACCACCGTTGAGAAGCCGCCAAAGAAAATGCTCTATATGGGGCGGGGCAATACCCAGCCATGGTAATGGGTGCGGTGACAGTGGAGACGCACCGCGATGAAGCACAAATACCCCGACCTAACCGTATAGAAGCCACTGTTATTCGCCATCCACCGCCACTTTTTTTTTTTTTATGAAACGAATGTATTTATTCATACTAAAGATTCTTACATGAATAGAAATGAAGAGGGCCGTAGCCAACCCATCATTTGTAATACAACTATACCCACACCTAAAACTGACAGAGGATCCTATACATATCTCACCTTGCATGAAGGACCTCTCCAAGCCTTAATACTATCAGAACATATTACCACTGCAGAAATATAAAAAGGAAAGTCAGGACTCATCACCTTAATCCATGACAATGATCTCATCAAAATAAGGTCAAACATCACACCCCAATCTGTTACTTTTGATTCAAAGATCAACTTGTTCCTACTCCACCAGATGCTCCAAATCGAATTGAAGAAGATTACCATCCATGTTGATCTGAATCTAGGCGAAGGGGCCAGCCCCATCCATTGCACAAAAAAGTCCTCAAGACACAAAGGTGAAGCCCAACTGACACCCCACTAACTACATAAGGTACACCAGAGTTTCCATACCGGAGAGCAGTTCAACAGCACATGGTCTCGAGTTTCAATTTCCAATTCACAGAAAGGACAAACAGCACCCTCTGGACTGATAATATTTCTACTCAGGAGAACCGACCTGACAGCAACCCCTTGATGCATTGCCAACCAAACAAAGCATTCAATTTTGTGGGGTGCACATCCCAACCAAACCCACGGCTTTGCTGCAGTGACATGCCGCAACTGATGGGATAAGATATGACTTGATTTAACATTGTAGGAACCACCAGGGCATGCATTCCATTTCCACTCATCCATCTTATTCTCCTGCAAAGTAACATCAGATACGAAACTGTTAAGAAGAGTTAACTCCTCTTCCTCCCGGCTATACAAACGACGCCTCCACTTCCAACCCCATTCTCATTTCCCATCCACCCACTTCACTGCCTCCTTCACGTTATCAAATTGTTGTATCGACACCACAAAAAGTCTAGGAAATGAATCCATCAAAGAGACACCATCCTTCCACCTATCCGTCCATAATCTACTCTTACTCCCGTCACCTAAAACAATTCTCAAACCGTCTTGCAACTTCACACCACCATTCGTGCATTCCTCCCCAGACAAAACAATATTCCTCCACACAATAGAAGACTTCCTTTCACAGAAAACTGGCCAAGAGGAAATTGAATGACTCCTATAGCTATCTCTTACCAAGACTGCCCACATGGGGATTTTTGTAGATGCAGAATCCAGGGCTGACCGCGGCAAAAAGAAACTTGAAGAAGCAGAGATTGTAAGGACTGGCAGACCTCTATTTCCCACGAATACAGCGTGCGATACCACCCATTTATGTCAAGCAAAGAGCCATGTTGATAAACAAAATACACGGAAGCATGCTTGAACATAGACACTCGAAACAACCTTGGAAATACCTCCTTTAAACAGCCCAATAGGGACCAAGAATCATGCCAAAAAACACACAGAGCACCCATCACCAATATGTAACATCATATTAGAGGAGAGCCTGGTACCCGATGTGCCCTTATAGTCCCGACTGCGAACAACAGAAATCCAACCAGGCGATGCCTTTTGGAGATTAAAGGAGTGGCCAAAACCTGGCAAACTTGCTACACACTTAGCATGAAGTAGGGATCTCCAAAGATGGTTTGGGTCAGTATGATACCGCCACAATCACTTAAAGAGCAAACACTGGTTCTTTAATAACAAAGACTCAATACCCAACCCTCCTTGTTCCTTCGGCACAGCCAACCGGTCCCAAGCAATCATACAAAGCTTCCGCTTATCACCAACCCCACCCCCCAAAAAATCTCTCGGTAACCTAACCAATCTTTTAGCAACTCCAACCGGAAATCTAAACATTGAAAGATAATACAGAGCTAGGGAAGAAAGTACCGACCTTAAAAGAACCGCTCGGCCAGCAAAGGAAAGAAATCGTCCTTTCCAGGACTTCAACCTCATCCGAACCTTTGTTATAATAGGCTCCCAATGTTTAGCGAGTTTCATATTCGCCCCAAGAGGCAAACCCAAATAAGAAAATGAATTTTGCCATCTTTCAGACACAAAAAGGGTGATATCAATTTTTAGATACGAAAATGCTACTTAAATACAAGCCATCTATTTTGTTAGATGCTGATAAACTACATATATCAAAAGAGATACTGGTAAGCTATATATTAATTTTGTTTCTGTTTCCGTCAAATAGATATCAATTTTATTTCTCGACTTTCTTTTACTACTTTGGATTACAAATTTTTATTTTCTTTTTAACCTTTGAGATTTCACATTATATATGTTTGATAACTCAAAGGATTTTCCTTGTTTGTAAATCAAGGCATTGCAACCAATTTTTCCACTTAGCAGCAATATGGTCATCTCATCTGCAGAAACTCTAAGGCACTGGGACGGGGTCATCAAAAGAGGCATTCTTTTTTCCTGCAATTGTATTAGTTTTTGTATTTCTTTCTTGTTTTTGTTTGTCTTTGCAGTCATGCCACTCTGTAATTTTCTGAGATTTTTTTTTTCTTCCAATAAAATTTGGATTAGCAAGAAAAACAAAAATAGCTCAGAAGATATTCCAGATCAGTGGATTAGCCAAACTCTCCCGTACAACCTATCTGACGCTTAGATTTGTGCAGAGATCACATGCCTTTATTTTCACGATAAGGAAGTTGATAATAACAACCATTAATGGCGGATCCAGGATCTTCCAGATCTTCTAAAACATTACTATAAGATAATAACAACACTCTACAAGATGGCAACTCTCATAAGTATCCATGCATGTGTTTTACCTTCAATTGTACTAATTCAGATTCCATGCAGCGTCTGCATATCTTCTCCAGGATATGCCTTCGCTCACTTCTTCAATATGATTTCAGGTTTTGCTTAACTTTACTTTCTTATCACGCAGGCTTTCTTGGGTTCATCGATATATCCAATAATTTCTTATCAGGCACAATTTTTAATGGTTCACATGTTCTTGGATAGAAGATACAAATTTAATAATAACTACCTCCTCAGCCAATAGATAAAAGGATACTTCCACAAGCAACATGCATCAGCGCTATCATTTAACTATTGCATTTTTCGCACCAAAAAAAAAAAAAACTATTGATGTCTTTGCAACTTTTCACCATTAATGTCTTTAATGTCGATGCATTCCCTGCTTTTACTTATACTCCATCCATTTTTTTTAAAAAAATACACTTTTTATATAAAAATTCTAGAAGTAGTAGTAAAAGTCAAGTAACCTTAAAATAGAAAAAATAAAAACAGTAATATTTGTCTAAATTATATAACCCATGTAGTTACCTTTTTATTTTGAGAAAAACCCATGTAATTACTTAATTATTCTGAGTTGGTAAACTCAACTAACTAAGATTAAATCAAAATAAAATTTCTGATAAAACTCGATATATAAGAATAGGTTTGCTACTTCAAAATAATTCATCTATGGTTATATTAGCATAAAAAATGATTTATGGCCATAGATTTAATTATAAACCACGAGCATGAAAAAGAAACGATTTTATTACTTTTGCTTTATCTCTTGTGTTGACGGGATACTCTTCTTGTATTAAAAAAAAAAAAACATCACTATTTTTGAAAGGCAAAATTGATTTTGTTGTCCACGAGATTCATGATGGAAAAAAATAAGAAAAGTGGAAGAAAAACGCAAGTAACAGCCACTTACAGTCAAAGAATCCTAACTGTGCTGCTGTTCTGAATAAAACTAATAAAGGAGTTATCTATTCAAGTTCAGGAAAACTCCTATTAAATGACTTTAGGGCAAAGACATTTTCTTGACGTAAAAGCCAGGAAGAAGAACATTAAGCAATATAAATGAATACCATAATCTATTAATTAAGGTGCGTGCAGGAAACCACGTTTTATTCTAAAAAACAAGCTATGGAGTTTTTCTTTATCATATCACCATGTGATGAGTCCATTACTGTCAGTTTTATGTATTTTTTTTTGTTGCCCATCCGAGAGCCATTCAGTTGCTTTTAGAATTTAATAAACTAAGTAACATGAAATTTCTTGTGAAGCAAGGACTTTCGCATCCATCTCAATTGGGCGTATAATAAACTATGCAATTAGCGTGATACATCACTTGCTGTTCTCCCTAATAATGTTGATGAAGAATTATTTATTCAATAATAATCGTAATTAATCCCGTCTCCCCATGCACAAATCTTCCCAGCTATTCGATGTATTACGCTTTCTTATGGTCAATAATGCCTGTTTAATTGTTCTCGTTCTCCGCGTGCTAACATTATTGAAAGATTGTTTTACTTTCTTTGTTTCATAATATAAGATAGTTTTAAAGATTATAGTTTTCTTCCAAATTGTGGATGGTTTTAATATTTCTATGAGAAATTTATTAGTAAAATTGTATTCTATGGGTTACGCCTGTATATAGAGTTGGATAAGAGAGAGATCCGATAAATACATATTTTGTGTATAAATATTTTAATCAATTATTATTTATATATTTATTATCTATCTAGGTTACTTTAGTTACTTTTAAAATCTTTACACATGAAGTTACAATGTTTGAGAAATTATGGAACAGGAAATATAGATGTACTAGGCACTGTCATAGAAAAGCTTTGCAGAATTCTCCACAGTATTACGAAGAATTTTCATAAAAGATCAACTAATTCAACAAGAGAAGGTGTCTGTGAATTCCTTCAGAAAAGAAATGATTAGGAAGATTTGTGTCCCTCACCTTGAAAAAAATACTTATGTATATATAGTTTAACTTCATAGATAAATTAAAAATAAGCAATGTAATAATAATTTTTTTAATTATTTAGTATCAAAATTTTCTTTTTTTGAATTATGATAAAATTGTACTATAAATTAAATGAATACGGTTTATATAAAAACTTTTAAATTTTTAAATATTGAGATAACATCAACTTTTCAACTTTCTTGCATTGCCTACAAAATTAAAACTTATATTTTCAATACCTATGTAAATAAAAATCTAGTTATTATTTATCATTCATTATTTACCTCATATTTTGACATCGCAATATAATTAGTCACATCGCATCTAATTATCACTCTTACCTTGTCGAATAAAGTTATCAGTACATTATCTTTTCTGTCCGACATTTCGAGTTTTAACATATACCTATAAAATATCAGATATGAAAAAGTTTTTTATTACGCTCATACGTTGGTTTGTATCGATCATATCTATTGTATTGTATTTTTCTCCCTCACATCGTGCTTTATTGTCTGAAACATCCACTTTCTTTCCACACCATTGGCATGTATGATACCATGTTTTTTTTTTGTTTATTGCCTTTGTAATTTAGTTTGGAATGAACTATCTAATACCTACACACATCCAATATAATATTTGTTAGTGCGAAAAAAAATATTATTTTGGAAGTATAAATGTTAATATTATCAATTTTTTTTTACTTTCCAAGTTTTTTATTTTTCATATTGTAAATTTTGTGACATTTTTTTATCTTTTTTTTGTGTAATTTGAATATCTTTTTTTATCATCTTCCAAGTTTGTTAACAAATTTTTATTTTATATATTTGTCTAATAAATTTGACAAAACAAGTAAAGTAAATGTAAGAAAAAACCAAAGGTATCCCTCATTATTATAGATGACCACTGTTCCCTGCTCTCCCTTCTTCCCTAGACCTCCACCACCACTTCCACCGCTACCCTGCTCACCCATATCCCCTGGCCTCCCACAACCATATCTTCCAAAACCAAAGCATGTTTTCTCAAATCACCCTCCCAATAGCCAGACCTTGCCCATCCTTCAACGACCCATCTTACCCCTATCCCGAAGCCAAATTCACCCACTCTCTGCTTCATCCTCGCAACTTCCACCACCGCCTCCTCTACCTCCCCAACCCAAACCCAAAACTCCCTACGCCTACATCCTGTAAACCAACAATAACCCATCTCCATCAGCCAATCCAATCTTTAACCAACCTAAACCCCAACAATTTTCCAAATGGAACAGGAAACAAATTCAAAATATCATTGACAACCAAAAAGTCACCAGCCTTTATATTGGTAACCTACCTCTGCAATGGACTGCAATTGAGCTTCATGTCATTCTGTCAAAGTATGGCGAAGTGATCGACGTGTACATTCCTTCTAAACGTGCGAAGAACGGCATGCGATTTTGTTTTGTGAGATTTAGAGCATGTTATGACATTCAACGGTTGATTTCCTCTATCAACCTTATTTGCGTTGATAATGGTTCCCTGCAAGCTCTCATTGCTCGCGACCGATCCCTCTCTCGTCAACCGGCAAACAACTCCATTACCCCAACTCCTCCTCCTACCCTCCCTCACACAATACCCTTTAAATCCTTTGTCGATTCCGTCAAAGGTGCATCACTCCCCAACCCCAAAAACGCATGCACCTCCAAAGACAAAGCAAGTATCTCCTTCTCCTCCCTCCAAAGCGAAACAGATTGGCTTTCTATGTGTGCTTTTGGTGTCCTCTCTGAGCCCCTTGACACCCACATAGTATCCCATTTATTTATAAAACATGGCCATCTCGCCATCGTTAGTGATTTTAGAGGCAACTCTGTCCTCATTCAATTCCCTTCTCTCAACGCCATGAATAGTTTCATCGAGTCTAATCATGAATGGGTAGTCGATGTCTTTGATTTATTAAGACCATGGCAAAAGAGTGATGGTCCTTCCAATCGTAAAGTTTGGATTAGGGCAAAAGGCATACCCCTCCGTGCATGGTCATGTGTTTTTTTTCATGCTCTGGTGTCAAGATTTGGCTCCCTCATTAGTATTGCCCCAACGACCGAAAATAAGTCAAAGTTTATGCTTTCTTGCAAATTATTACTACTGTTTGCAAGCTAATCTCCTGGGAGATATCAGCCCTTATCGATGCTTCTATCTTTAATATTACCATTGATGAAACCCCACACCCCCCCTTCCTGTCATACCCCCTCTCCCTTCAATTCTTCTATCCACGACATCACCCCTCATATCCCCTTCTCACCTTTAAAGTCAAGTCATCAAAAGTCCTCATCAAAAACACTCCTCCCAGCATCTCCATCCGCAGCCAACCCCGCCACCTCAGGCGCTGCCGCCATCGATTTTGGTCAACCATATTTTAACTCAGATCCCTTCAATCTAATGCCCTGTATTGACAGTAGCAAACAACCAGAAAAATGTTTCGCATGCTCGAATATCCCCACTTCCCAAAATCGCTTCGTTGTTCTCTCGCGCAACGATACATCTTCATGCAGTCCAACAATTCCTAAACTCGCAGCTAGGCCCACCAGCGCTGCAACCCAGCACTCGTACTCTTCCCCACGCACTTCTTCTCTCAACTCATGTTCCCCCAATCTACTCACCTGACATTCTGACTCCCCTAACTCGTCCTTTGGACCCTCATCTCCCTACCCTGTTATCTCTTTTAACAACTCTGATCCACCCCCTTCTCACTTTAAGCCCATTTTCCCTTCCATTAAAAGAGCCCATTCCCTCCCAAACGTATACATATACACTCCCCCCTCAAGCCCAACCCTTCACTAGACTCCCCCTTGCCTTCAACCAATTCGACTGCACCAATCCAAGTTTTGTCCTCCCCTCCTCACACCTTAGATACCTCTGGCCCAAGTTCCTCTACACCCTCACCACAGCAACTTAATCCAAGTCCATCTTCCTCCTACTCTCTAGACAGTTCTTTTTCTCCAAATACCCGTTCAGACGTTATCCTTCAAAATCTAGAATTGGCTTTGAAAACTAAGCGCATCACTACCAGAAAAAAGGAGAAGAAACCAGCACAACCCATTCTTGCTAACCCTCCCTCCTTTACCTCCCCACCACCTATATACAATCCAATTTCTGTTCCTGCTGAAACCAATCCATGTCCCCCTCTTTCACGCCACACCGTTTCCTTTTGCAGTGATGAAGCGAATCAAACAATTCGCGTTGGCAATTCCCTTGGTTGGGATTGCTCAAACAACCCTGAAGACACGCATGCTGTAGCACTTACCTTGATTGAAAAAGAAGGCTTTGACTGATGCAAATCACGCACCGTCTAATGGTAATTTTTTCCTCACCACCTAGTGCTTTCTATTTCCTATGTTTAGTTTTGTCTCATGGAATCTAAGGTGTGCTAATTCGGCACCTAAACAACATCAAGTGAAATATCTGGCTCGCAAACATTCAACAAATTTCATTTTCCTCTGTGAAACAAAATTTCAGAATTTTAATCCAAATCTTTGCTATAATTTCTGCGATTTTCCAAATTTCAATTTTGTTTCTGTTAACTCTTCTGGAAATTCCAGAGGTTTGTTCTTTTTATGGGATACAGGTTGTTTTACTAGTCATAACCTCACCTCTGGCCAAAACTAGATTCTTGTGGAAGGCTCCTTTGTTTGCGGGAACATGGATATCTGTGTATGTTGTGTTTATGCTCTTCTGATCTTGACGAACGGATAGCTATGTGGTCCAAACTTGCTGATCTTAAGTCTTCCTTCAAATCACCCTGGCTTGTAATCGGGGACTTCAACGAAATGTTGTGTCCTTCAGATCGATCGAGTGGCAGAGTTTGCAATGTCGGGTCAAAAGCTCTACAAGAATTCATGCACTTCCTTCAATTATTTGAGTTCAATTTGACTGACCGATGCTTCACCTGGGCTAATTCAATAGCTTTCAGTAGAATTGACAGGACGATGGTTGAACCAGAATGGGCTTCTCTTTTTCCCTCTATAAGCTTCAAATCTGGCTTTAGGAATTCTTCTGATCATTGGCCCCTAATTCTAGCACAGGATTCTGTTGATTAGGGCTTCAAACCATTTAGAGCTTTATCTGCTTGGTGGTCCCATCCTAATTTTGAGAGCGCGATCAAAGAAATGTGGTCCAGAATTGAAAGTCAAATCCCTGGCGGATTTAAACTCTTAAGGAAATTAACTCTCCTTAGGAAAGAGCTATCTTCTTGGAATAGGACTGTGTTCGGAGATATCGACTCTTCGGTTACCCAATTGCAGTAGGACATTGAAACCTTAGAGTTGACAGCAGAAACAAGGCCCCTCCTCCCTCACGAATCTGATGATCTCTACAAAAAGAAAGACGAATTCAGGAAAAAAATCAAAGCTGAAAGAAATCACTTGGAGACAAAAATCTCGTATTCGTTGGGTAAGGCTTGGTGACCGGAGTACCCATTTTTTCCACCTCTCTGCCTACGCTAGAGGCCGAAGGAATAAAATCTCCTCCACCCTTTCGACGATTTCAGACCTATTACTTTAGTGAGTGGTGTCTACAAAATTGTCTCCAAAATCCTCTCCCTCTGATTGAAGCCGGTGCTCCCTTCCATCATCAAAAGCCATCAATCCGCTTTTGTGGAAGGAAGATATATTCTTGATGGTGCTTTGCTCGCTTCCGAAGTGGTCCACAGTCTTAAAAAATCCAAAGAAAAGGCTGTTATTTGGAATAAATTTCCGTAAAGCTTTTGACTCCATCTCATGGGCTTACTTATGTCAAGTTCTTGAAGCTATGGGGTTCGGTTCGACGTGGATATCTTGGATTCATACTTGGCTCCAGACTTCTAAGCACTCTGTCCTTGTTAACGGCTCTCCATCACCTGAATTTTATATGAGCAGAGGCCTTAAACAGGGAGACCCTCTTTCCCCTTTTCTATTTATTATTGCCTCTGAAGTCCTTAATTCCATGTTTTCTTAGGCCTTTTCTAAAGGAATTTTCGAAGACATGTCCCTCAACGGCGTCTCTGTCTCTCTCTTGCAATACGCTGACGACACTCTTATCTTCTCCAAAACTGATCTAGACTCACTTCTCAATCTTAAATGTGTGCTGAGATGTTTTGAACTCCTTTCAGGTCTAAGCATTAATTTCCACAAGAGTGCTCTAGTGGGAATTAATACTGATTCAAACCTGGTACATTCCCTGGCCTCTCGGCTTCACTGTAAGGCTGACTTCCTTCATTTTAATTATCTCGGCATCCCTCTCGGTGCAAACATGCAAAAAGTCGCAAATTGGAACCCCGTCATCGAAAAATTCAGGAAAAAACTTCAGCCCTGGAAATCAAAATTTTTATCAATCGCAGTCAGAGTAGTCCTTATCCGGTCAGTTCTCTCCTCCCTCCCTTTATATTTTTTATCTCTTTTCAAAATCCCTGTTTCTGTGGCTAAAAAAATTGTCAGGCTTAAAAGAGAACTTTTTGGGAATGGCTCTTCCAATCGCAATAAAATGTGCCTTGTCGCATGGTCAAAAATTGCTAAGCCCAAGGAACTAGGAGGGGTTGGCATCGAATCTCTCCTTGCAAAAATCCAAAGCTAATTGTTCAAGTGGTATTGGAAATATCTCAGTTCTTCTGGGATCGATTGCCTCAATCTGATTAAGAACAAATGTGAAATCCCTTCAAGCTCTCTTGTGCCTTCATTCAACATCCGGAAATCTTCCTCGACATGAAGAAATATCTATCTCTCATCATGCTCAAACAGCCAAACCGCGGTACCGCTTGCTGATGAGCTCAGCATCAAGATCAGCAGCGGTACCCACATCAGCTTTTGGACGGATTCCTGATGTTCCTTAGGCCCGCTAAATGCTTGCTTCCCTCGCCTTTTCAGAAATTCTCTGATCCCTGCTACCTCACTTGCTGAAGTTCACGAAGGTTTTGCTTCACTGCCTGTCGATGCTTGGCGTTGGCGTCGCAATCTCTACTCTTGGGAAAGGAATGGCTGCCTCCTCATTCTCGCAGAACTAAATGATGTTCATTTGTTCCCCTTTGTTAGTGTAATATGCCCAAAAGCCAATCATGGATGATTATTTATGGTCATGTATACACATTAAGGTTACTCCAATAAGTATCATTTAGGAGATAAACGCTTGCACTTTCTTATAACCCTGGAATATTTCATATTCTTAAATGTCCCTAGTCGATTATTATAACGGATGGGTTGTAATAATAAATTAAGACTAGCGTATGTTGAGAATTGCATATGTGATATGAATTCTACATATGGGTACAAGTTGGAGAACTTGTGGACTGGACCGACCCACATAAGAACCCTACATGGAACGTTATATGTATGTCATTAGTGGTTCTTATAGATGTATTGTCCTCCGACCTGAGATCGTCAAGGTATCCAACATATGAATCATGTACTTTGATATTATTCCTAGTCATCCGTAACTGGGTGGACATAAGGGTAATCATTGGGTATATGATGATTATGTAGTGGGTTTTGATTGATCAAGAGGGGATTCGTCCGACCCATATAACGGGTATATTATCATATGGTTTCTTGAAAGAGTTAAACTGTTAAATGCATGGCCATGCTCGGATTAGGTGATATGGTGATATTACGGGTATCCGTTTTATACAGTTAACTCGGGGATCAAGAAACATAGAATAAACATATACGAGATTGGCACATTCCATGTCTCGTGTTTGATCTTGATGATGGGACGAAAGGACGATGACATGTTCCGAGGCATATAGAATCAGTACTGATCTTGTCGTTCGGGTAGCAATTATGTGTTGCTAGACGCCGCTCTTTGCTTATAATTGTAAAATGAGTTTTTACAACTATTGTCGGACGTTACAAGTGCCTACAGGGTCACACACATAGAACCATTGATTCGAGCAGGTGGTTGAACCTGTTAGTAATATGCCCAAAAGCCAATCATGGATGATTATTTGTGGTCGTGTATATGCATTAAGGTTATTCCAATAAGTATTGTTTATGAGATAAACGCTTGCACATACCTATAACCCTAGTATATATATATATTTGATATGTATATTCTTAAATGTCCCTTGTCGGTTATTATTACGGATGGGTTGTAATAATAAGTTAAGACTAGCGTATGTTGAGAATTGCATATGTGATATGAATTCTACATACGGGTACAAGTTAGAGAACTTGTGGACTGGACCGACCCACATAAGAACCGTACATGGAACGTTATATGTATGTCATTAGTGGTTCTTATAGATGTATTGTCCTTTGACCTGAGATCGTCAAGGTACCCAACATATGAGTCATGTACATTGATATTATTCCTAGTCATCCGTAACTGGGTGGACATAAGGGTAATCATTGAGTAGATGTAATATGTAGCGGGTTTTGTATGATCCAGAGGGGATTCGTCCGACCCATATAACGGGTATATTATCGAGTAGGTTTCTTGATAGAGTTGAACTGTTAAATGCGTGGCCACGCTCGGATTATGTGATATGGTGATATCATGGGTATCCGTTTTATACAGTTAACTCGAGGATCAAGAAACATAGATTAGACATATACGAGATTGACGTTTCNAGATTGACGTTTCCATGTCTCGGTCTAATCTTGATAATGTGACGAAAGGACGATGACATGTTCCGAGGCATAGTGAATCAGTTCTGATCTTGTCGTTCGGGTAGCAATGATGTGTTGCTAGACGCCGCTCTTTGTTTATGATTGTAAAATGAGATTTTACAATCATTGCCGGACGTTACAAGTGCCTACAGGGTCACACCCATTGAACCGATGATTCGAGCAGATGGTCGAACCGTGGTTGGACCATGGTTGGACCGGGTGTGGTTGGACTGTGGTTGAACCGTGGTTGGACCATGGTTGAACCAGGGCCGGTTTTGGATCAATAATTATTGATCAAGCATGAGTGGAATGTTGTGTGTGTTGTGCTGGAAAGAATGATGGGAGCAGCATTATCTTGTCTAAGATATGATTTAGTGGGTGATGGGCCAAAGGTGGTAGGCCATTACTTGCACTATCTTGTGTCTCCACTTGGTTTTGAATGATTAGATCATTCACCTCCTTTGTTGGTGGTGGCTTCACGTTTTTGCTGCTCCCCTCTCCTACCTTGTGCTTGTTTTTCAGTCCACACACATACACCACCATCTCGTCTTCTTTGTGAAAGAAAGGAAGAGCCAAAGACACCACACACAGCCCCGGTTTTTGTTGCTAGCACATCAGCCCGGGGAGCTCGAGGTTTGTTTCGTGGGACGATTCCAAACCATCACGGTTCGTGTGGATACCGTAGAGGAGCAGGTCTTCTTCTTGCTCTAACTGATTCGTTCCAGCCTTCGTCTTGGTCTAGATGATTCGTTCCAGCAGTTGGGTGAAAGACCTCAACCGGACAAGGTACGAAATTTTGTTATACGGTTTATACGCTTCACATGTGGTTCTTTGCTAAGTTTCCTTTGCTTCCGCTGCATCTTTTGCTTGTATATGATTGTCATATAGCCTAGGGAAACTTACAGTGGTAGCGGAGCCTTCTTGTGAAGCTCTAAACCGTATAAGTGATGCATATGTGATATGATCATCCAAGCATGTGTAGGAATCATTTTGTGTATGTGATATACTAAATGATTTTGAACATGTTGTTGTTTTGTATTATCAAATGATATGCTGAGTTTGTTTTGGTATATATGATTTGCCATGCAAATATGTGCATATGTTTGGTATGTTTTGAGTAAATATGCATGATATGTTTTATGTGATAAAGCATGATCATGTCATATTGTCTTCAATTGTGTATACATAAGTTGTTGAGGTTGATTTGTCAAAAGCGTTTTGACAACAAGCACTTGATTGGTATGAGGTATCAATCAAGATGTTTATGGCAGTAGGTCGAAGGGTTCGACTAAGAAAAACCGAGTGTCGGTTTGCGTTTCGAACGATTGTTGTTCAAGCAATGTTTGGCCAAAACATCGATGTTGGTGTGACCAACATCGATGTTGGCATGAAGATTGGCCATGGCCGAATCTCCAAAACATCGATGTTTTAATGTCCAACATCGATGTTTTCATGCAGACACTCAACAACATCGATGTTTAAATGTTAAACATCGATGTTATTTGAGCTCGGCCAAATTGGTTTGAGTTCCAGAGCTCCAACAACATCGATGTTTGAGTGTCAACATCGATGTTCTTGAGTTCCAGGACCCAAACATCGATGTTTAAATGTTAAACATCGATGTTATAATGCTACTGCCAAGATATTGAACTTTCAAGTACTCAAAACATCGATG
>JAKUCV010006034.1:74274-125760 GCA_028386065.3 Turnera subulata
AGGATGTGTACATGACACAGCCTGAAGGTTTTGTCAATCCAGAGAACGCCAATTTGGTATGCAAATTGCAAAGGTCCATTTATGGACTTAAGCAAGCTTCTAGGAGTTGGAATCTTCGTTTTAGTGAAGTAATCAAAGAGTTTGGTTTCATTAAAAGTGAAGATGTTTCATGTGTTTACTAGAAGGTTAGTGGGAGCACTAGTGTTTTCTTGTTGTTATATGTTGACGACATTCTACTTATTGAGAATTATATTCCGACACTAAAGTCTGTAAAGACTTGGTTAGGAAAGGATTTCTCAATGAGGGACTTAGGAGGAGCTACCTAAGTGTTAGGTATTAAGATCTATAGAGATAGATCCAAAAGGTTTCTCGGGCTAAGTCAGAGTACATATGTTGACAAGATGCTAAAGAGGTTTAGCATGCAAGATTCCAAGAAGAGTTTCTTGCACATGTCACATGGCATATCTCTCTCAAGGAAACGATGTCCTGTACATCTAAGGAGAGAGCGAATGAGTTAGATCCCTTAAGCTACGGCAATAGGATCTATCATGTATGTCATGCTTTGTACTAGACCGGATGTCACTTATGCTTTGAGTGTCACAAGCAGATGCCAATCTGATCCCGGTGAAAGTCACTGGACAACGGTTATATATCCTTGAGTACTTGAGAAGCACTAAGGATGCATTCCTGATTTACGGAAGCATTGATGGGCTTGTTGTAAAGTGTTACAAAGATGCTAGCTTCCAAACTGACACGGATGGTTTTAGATCGCAATGTGTTTTTGTCTTGGATGCGACGCTGATTGCTGGAAGAGTTCCGAGCAAGAAACAGTTGTCGACTCTACAACTGAGGCTGTACAAAATTCTGTTTGAGAACTATGTAGCAGATCTTTTGATAGAGTCTCTCACGCAGCAAAAGAATGATGGTCATGCTAGATCCACATGTATGAGATATATGGATGATTGGCTTTAGTGCAAGTGGGAGATTGTTAGTAATATGCCCAAAAGCCAATCATGGATGATTATTTGTGGTCGTGTATATGCATTAAGGTTATTCCAATAAGTATCGTTTATGAGATAAACGATTTCACATACTTATAATCCTAGTATATATATATATATATATATATTTGATATGTATATTCTTAAATGTCCCTAGTCGGTTATTATTACGGATGGATTGTAATAATAAGTTAAGACTAGCGTATGTTGAGAATTGCATATGTGATATGAATTCTACATACGGGAACAAGTTGGAGAACTTGTGGACTGGACCGACCCACATAAGAACCGTACATGGAACGTTATATGTATGTCATTAGTGGTTCTTATAGATGTATTGTCCTTTGACCTGAGATCGTCAAGGTACCCAACATATGAGTCATGTACTTTGATATTATTCCTAGTCATCCGTAACTGGGTGGACATAAGGGTAATCATTGAGTATATGATGTAATATGTAGCGGGTTTTGTATGATCCAGAGGGGATTCGTCCGACCCATATAACGGGTATATTATCGAGTAGGTTTCTTGATAGAGTTGAACTGTTAAATGCGTGGCCACGCTCGGATTATGTGATATGGTGATATCACGGGTATGCGTTTTATACAGTTAACTCGAGGATCAAGAAACATAGATTAGACATATACGAGATTGACGTTTCCATGTCTCGGTCTAATCTTGATAATGTGACGAAAGGACGATGACATGTTCCGAGGCATAGTGAATCAGTTCTGATATTGTCGTTCGGGTAGCAATGATGTGTTGCTAGACGCCGCTCTTTGTTTATGATTGTAAAATGAGATTTTACAATCATTGCAGGACGTTACAAGTGCCTACAGGGTCACACACATAGAACTGAAGATTCGAGCAGATGGTCGAACCGTGGTTGGACCATGGTTAGACCGGGTGTGGTTGGACCGTGGTTGAATTGTGGTTGGACCATGGTTGAACCAGGGCCAGTTTTGGATCAATAATTATTGATCAAGCATGAGTGGAATGTTGTGTGTGTTGTGCTGGAAAGAATGATGGGAGCAGCATTATCTTGTCTAAGATATGATTTAGTGGGTGATGGGCCAAAGGTGGTAGGCCATTACTTGCACTATCTTGTGTCTCCACTTGGTTTTGAATGATTAGATCATTCACCTCCTTTGTTGGTGGTGGCTTCACATTTTTGCTGCTCCCCTCTCCTGCCTTGTGCTTGTTTTTCAGTCACACACATACACCACCATCTCTTCTTCTTTGTGAAAGAAAGGAAAAGCCAAAGACACCACACCCAGCCCCGGTTTTTGTTGCTAGCACATCAGCCCGAGGAGCTCGAGGTTTGTTTCGTATGACGATTCCAAACCATCACGGTTCGTGTGGATACCGTAGAGGATCAGGTCTTCTTCTTGCTCTAACTGATTCGTTCCAACCTTCGTCTTGGTCTAGATGATTCGTTCCAGCAGTTGGGTGAAAGACCTCAACCGAACAAGGTACGAAATTTTGTTATACGGTTTATACGCTTCACATGTGGTTCTTGGCTAAGTTTCCTTTGCTTCCGCTGCATCTTTTGCTTGTATATGATTGTCATATAGCCTAGGGAAACTTACAGAACCGTGGTTGGACCATGGTTGGACCGTGGTTGGACCAGGGTCGGTTTTGGCACAATTATTAGCTGAATAATTGGCCAGACATTAGTGGTAAGGTGGTGTGTTTTCAGGTTGTCCATTAGTGGAGGCATGACAATGAATGCCATTATCTTGTCACCTAATGGGGCCTTATGTTGGCCATTATGCTAATGGACTTTTTTGAGTGGGATTGAGACTTTGTGGTGATCTGATCACTCTCTACATTCTGCTCCCTCTCTCTCACGTTTTGCTTCTGCAAAATTCAGAGAAAACACCACACACACCTCTTCTTTATTCTTTGTGAAAGAAAGAAGATAACCATACACACAAACACCACAAGGTTGTTGCTTCTGGTTAACTCTTGCTAGCACACCAGTCCGGGAGTGCTCGAGGTTTGATTCGTAGGACGATTTCAGGCCAATCACAGTTCGTGTGGATACCGTAGAGGAGCCAGGTCATTGTCTTGCTCTTGCTGATTCCGTCCAGCATTTAGGTGAAAGATCCTAATACTACAGGTACGAAAATTTTGTTATACGGTTTATGCATGCTTCACTTGGTTTTTTGTTAAGTTTCCTTGTTTTTGCTGCATATTGTGCTTGTTATGAGTGTCATAATAGCTCTAGGGAAACTTACACCCTCAAACCCGGACTGCTTTTCATGGAACCCCGACCCCCTTAAGGGTTTCTCGGTAAAATCCTGCTACAACTTCCTCCTTAGAGTCTCCTCAACAAGAAACAATGTTCCGAACGTTTGGTTATCCGTCCTACCTCCTAAAATCCAGTGTTTCCTATGGTTGCTTTTCATGGATGGTGTCCCCACTAGGGATTTATTATTTCGCAGAGGAGTTTTGCAGGAAGTTGATAATAATTGTCCTTTCTGTACTATGCATCCCGAATCCCCTTCTCATCTTTTCATTCACTGCAAATATACTTGGATTTTGTGGCAAAAAGTTTGTCACTGGTGGGGCGTCTCTTGTGTTATGCCTGCTTCATGCTCTCTTTGGTTCTCCCAGTGGGCTTCTCTTGCTACCAATAAGAATAACAAAGATTGTTGGCTCATCATTGGTTCCGCAATCTTTTGGTCAATCTGGTTAATGCGTAAAGACTTCATTTTCAACGGCAAACAACCTCAATGGGACATGATATTCGATCTCTCTTTAGTCAGGTCTACCTGGTGGATCAAAAGCATCATCCTTCCTTCCCCTACTCATCCTCCATGGTAATTTCCAATGCTTCCTTCATCAAAAATTGGACGGGCAAGAATTCAAGCATTTAGAGACTCCCCTGTTCCAATTCTCTGTTTCCTATCCCCCTTCTTTAACTTTTATTCTCTGTATTCATTTTGCTCTTGTAATCTGTATTCTTCTTCTTTTGCTCATTTACTCTGCTGTTTTATATGACTGGTTAGCCTCCTGTTGACTAGTCCTTCATTTTTTTCCTTTTCCTGTAATCTCTTTTTTTAGCAATAAAATCGATTAGTATCAAAAATATATATTTGTCTAATGCCGCCTTTAACTAAAGTAGATAATACACTTATCACTCTTGAATTTAGATGGCTTCTTGTATTTTTGGATTTATCATGATGGTTGTACTGTATATTGTTGATATTTGTAGGATGCTTGAGAGTTAAATACAAATTTGTCAGTTACTATACATATAAAGCTTCCAAACAATTCTGGTCAATTTTTTACCATTATGTTTTGCTATTTTGATGTCTGGTACTGCAATGATTTGGTTTTTATCTTTTGTGTCATAAAATTTTTGTCCCTCTTGCTCCGCCAAATCACCCCATAGAATTAGCGTTAATTGTTTATTCAAAAATATAAAATATGACAATTAGTTTCAAATGAAAAAAAATATAATAACAAAAATTTGTTATATGTAAATTAATTTTGTTTCTTACTTTTCTTTCATCAATGTCAATTCTCTTCTTTGGCTCTAGTTTCTACCCGTTTGGTGCTTCATCTTGGTCACAGTTCCTAGTAAGTCTATTCAAAGATATTATGAATGGTTAGATTGTCTGATTAAATATAATTATTTAAATTATATAAATTGTCACCATACTTACCTACTAGCTTTCCTTTCTCATACATCTCAATATTACCGAACTCAACTAAGTCATATTTTAGCACATTAGTTGAAATCGGAATTGGAGCCTCTTTTGCGATTGGTGAAATTGATAATATTTGATAATATTATTTCAATATTTTGGTTGACTGTTGCATATTATGAATTTGGTCTTTTTGGGTTCCGTTCATGATGAAGTAAGTTTTATCTTTGTGGAACATATCTATGAATTTTGCTACTCCTTCGCTAAACATTGTAGCTTGTATTTTTGTAGAAGGATTTGCCCACAGAAAAAATATTGGTGCTAGCCGACAAAAAAGATAAAAATATTGGTATTTGTGTGAAACAAAGTGTCAAGGATGGAGCTATGAGGACTATGGCCGTTTGTGGGGTGGAGGCCCTTTTGATTGCACGAAGGTAGTGGCTCAAGGGAATTCGGGTGGCTTATCTTTGCTGTGGGAACTGGATTTTTTTTTTTATTGCTCTTGTAGAAGCTCGGGGGGTAATTGGATCATGGTAAAAGGTGTGGTTTTGGGAGATAAACCGATTGGTATATGCAGGGTCTATGGTCCATGTATGCTGGAGGAAAGGAATGCGTTATGGGAGGAACTTTTGGGTAAAATTCAGGGGTCTTCAATCCCATGACTAGTAATCGGTCACTACAACGAAGTTTTATCAAGTTCGGAGAGGATGAGTGGAAGAATTAGCTCTAGTGGAATAAGAGCATTTGCCGAGTTTATATCTAGGGATGATCTGTGTGAAGTGGAGTTACAGGGGAGGAACTTTACTTGGTGGAATTATAGAGCGGCTACCAAAATCGACAGAGCTTTTTTGACCCCAACTGGTTTTCTTTATTTCCCTCTATCAAGCTATAAGCAGAAAACGGGAAGGATTCTGATCACCGCCCAATAATATTGTCGCAAGAACAGAAGGATTGGGGAAGTAGGCCTTTCAAATTTTTGAACTATTGGCTTTCACATGAATGTTTTGGGCCAGCTTTGGTAGAGATGTGGAGGGAGGCTGAAAGGTGCTATCTTGGAAAATTTAATTTAATCAGAAGGTTGGGCTCTGTTAAGCAATCGTTGAAAGTGTGGAATAAAGATGTTTTTGGTAATGTGGATGTGGGGATCTTAAGAAGAAGATTGCAGACATGGATAAAGAAGTTGATCGTAGGGCTTTGTGTGAAGATGAAAGGAAGCAGATTTTCGATTGGAAGAATGAGTTGTCTAAGAGGCAGAGACACCAAGAATGTTTATGGAGGCAGAAGTCTAGGATTAATTGGTTGAGGCTTGGTGACAGGAATACTAGTTTTTTTCACATAAATGCATGTAACAGGGGAAGAAGGAATTATGTTAGAGAGATTCATGTGGATGATGCTATTCTTACCGAGCCAGGGGAGGTGAAAAGAGCTACTAGAGATTATTTTGCCGATTTATTGAGTTCAAACTCAGATTCTAGATTTAAATGGGGAGACATTCCTGTCAACAAAATCTCAAGCGATCAGGTGGATATTTTGGAAAAATCTTTTGATATTGAAGAGGTCAAAGAAGCAATCTGGGACTATGATGGCAATAAGTCACCAGGCCCAGACGGTTTTAACCTGAATTTTTACAAGCATGCTTGTGAGTTAATTAGTGGGGACTTGATGGACCTTATTAATGATTTTTATTCGTATGGCAGGCTGCCCCGGGGGGTGAATAGAGGCTTCATCTGTTTGATTCCAAAGAAAACAGATGCGTTAACCTTGGACGAGTTCAGACCAATTTGCCTTATTCATGGAATTTACAAGATAGTGGCAAAGGTTTTGGCAAAGAGACTAAAGAAAGTGATGCCAAGTGTCCTGAGTGAGAACCAATATGCCTTTAGTGAAGGTAAACAAATTTTAGACTGTGTGATGTCTGCCTCTGAGATTTTGCATCAGCTCAAGAGAAGGAAAGAAAAGGTTGTGCTCTGAAAGATTTATTTCAGGAAGGCATATGACTCAGTTTCCTGGGATTTTTTACAGGAGATTATGAGAGCAATGGGTTTCGGTGAGAAATGGATGAGATGGATTATGGGGTGTGTTCAGTCTCCAAAAATGGTTGTTCTTTTGAATTAAAGCCCATCTGATGATCTTGATGTTCATAGAGGTTTAAAACAGGGTGATCCCTTGTCACCCTTTCTCTTTAATATTATTGCAGAAGGCCTTTCTTGTCTTGTTAAGTAAGCTTTCTGTAGGGGTTTGGTTCGTGAGGAAAAACTGGGGGAGGTGGCACCGATGCTGCTACAGTTTGCTGATGATATAGTGTTTTTTTCTTTAGATGATGAGGTGTCTCTTTTGAATTTGAAGAGGGTGTTGTGGTGTTATGAGTCTCTATCAGGGCTTAGCATTAACTTCCACAAGAGTAGTCTTGTAGGAGTCAATCTGTCTAGCTACAGAACGGAGTATTTGGCTGATCTTTTGAAAAGTAAAGTGGAGTTTCTGCCAATCACGTATCTAGGGATTCCTTTCGGTTCGAATATGCACACAATTAAAGCCTGGGAACCAGTAATTTCAAGGATTAAATCTAGATTGGCTACTTGGAAAGGGAAATTTTTATCCCTTGGAGGAAGAGTAATACTGATTAAATCTGTTCTGAGCAACTTGCCTATATACTATTTATCGATGTTCAGGAAGCTTGAAGGTGTGGCCAGGAAAATTGTTCGGCTATAAAGAAATTTTCTGTGGTGTGGCAAAGGGGATAAGAGAAGAATGTGTCTTGTGGCATGGAAGAAAATTGCAAGGCCAAAGATTCAGGCTTAGGGGGGCAATGGGTATTGAAAACATGCTTTTCAAAAATCAATGTCTTTTATTTAAGTGGTTGTGGAGGTATGCTAAGGCCCATCTTAATTCCCCTTCGTAGTGCCCTGATTGGATTAGAATAGTGAAGAATTTTTAGGTTGAGGAATCTGAGTCATCTTGGCCCTCTTTCAAGTCGGCTGGTTTATCGGCTCTACGGAAGAATATTATCAAGTCTGGGGATGAGTCCTATGAAGGTGAATTGTGTTTGCAGCAGTGAATAGTAATGGATTTGAATAATGGATGCCAATGCAAGTTCTGGTATGATTGGTGGTTATCGGATGGCAATCTAAAGGATTTATTCCCCAATTTGTTCTCCTTATCTTCCAATAAATCCGTTGCAGTGGCCGATGTATTTGTTGAGAGGTGATTGGGTGTTTTCGTGGAGGCGGTCTCTTTATTCTTGAGAGTTAGAGGAGGTGGATAACCTTAGAAGTAGACTGGTTAATGTTGAACTCAGCATGGGAAGTATTGATGAATGGAGATGGAGGAATTGTGTAAAAGGAATTTACTCTGTTAAATCAGGGTATGATTATCTATGCAGAAGTATAAGAACGAATTGCAGTTTGCCGTGGGTGTGGTTAGGGTGAGCCCCGCCTAAATTGGAATGTTTTCTATGGTTGGTGCTAAACAATGGAGTTGCGGTTAGGTCTGTGCTATGCCGTAATAATGTTATTCTTGCTGAAAATGCGTGGTGCTCTTTTTGTGGTGATGAGATTGAATCAAGAGACCACTTGTTTGTTCAATGTAGTTTTGTTTGGAAGATATGGTGTCGTGTGTGTGAATGGTGGGGTGTGGCCTGGTGTTCACCGAGAATTTTGGACGATTTTTTTGCTTAATGGTGGAGCTAGGCAGGATCCTCGCGTGCAAGGGCTCCTTCGATGGCAATCCTTTTCAATGTTGTTTGGTGTGTATGGACTTCGAGGAACAAGCTAATTTTCGAAGCAAAAGAAGTGGACTGGGGACGGTTACTTGAGTTTGTCTTCATCAGATCTCTCTCTTGGTTTAAATCGGTTCAGCCAAGCTTTCCTTATGACCTGGCAACTATACTTCTTAATTGTGATAGTGTCAAGTCGTGGTGTGGCCCAAGATGTAATTTGACGTATGTGTAGATGTAGGTGTTATCTTTTTGCTTATCCTTTATTGTAGCAGTTTGTTTCAGGGTTGTAGTCATCTATTTGATGACTTAACGTAACCCTTTCACTCTATAATAAAGTCTTGTTTCATCAAATATATATATATATATATATATATATATATATATATATATATATATATATATATGTATATAAGCGAGCACCAGAGTCGTGGTTGGAGTTGTAATCTAATGAAGTCTAGGACTCTTTAGTTGTTTCGAGTGAGGAGGTTGGCATTTTTGTGATGACGATTAAGCCATCAATTAAAATATAATAATAAAACGGATAGGGGTATTTTTGTATTTCAATTTCGGTTCTTTTTTGTTTTTTTTTTGAGTTCCTGATTTTATGTATAGTATTTTTTGATGAAATACGACTATTTATTTATGAACTATAAATCAAGGAGTTATCAGAAAGATAACATCCCCAATTGTTATCAGCAGTAATTACAAGTAATTGAAAAAAGCTATCTAAAAAGAACAAAGCAACCTTATACCAGTGCAAGTTTACACACAGATCCCTTCCAAGTAAGAAAACTGCTTTTATATATAGCATAAATAAATATAAATATAAATATAGATATAGATAAGCGCGCCACCCGAGTCGAGCTGGATTTAGTCTGATGCCTTTGATGTCCTTAAAGATGGACTGGCCCGGGATACCAGTGGGAAACAAAAAAAAAAAATATAGATAGAGATAGATAGGCTAGCGAATTCACCAAAAGTTGGGCACAATACAATCGTCAAATTAAATTTGTAAAGTAACAACACCATAAAAGGGTATTAAAGACTAAAGTTTAGTCAAACTTAAAAATTTGAAAGCTGGAATAAATGCTTCAACGCTTCAGCACCACAAATAAATGATACAGCCACAAGAACCAATATTGCAATAAAATGTAACTTAGATTTTGAGGATAGCAATGATATTTGATTATATTATCCATAAAAAATTTATTTTCAATATTTTTTCACCTATATATTATTGAGTAAATAGTTTTTTCTATCCTTATACTTTGTCGATTTCGCATTTATTGTCCCTCCTTGTTTAATTTTACACTTATGTCCCTGAACTCTCAAATTACCGGGCCACGTTGTCCTTTTCACCGACTACAGCAGGTCGATTGCCATGGTGCTGACATGTGTCATGTGGGGGCCCACTGGCTATCTATTATTAAATATTTTTACTTTTTTATTTAATTTTTCAAAACTATATTCTAAGTTTTTATTCTTTTATTTTTTTTTCACAATTACAGTATTACTATTAGTGCCCAATTTTTTAAAATTTTTTCCTAAAATTTAATTACTAAAAATCCTTATTTAAACCAGAATTTTTTACCAAAAACTAAATACTAGTCATCTTATCTCATCTCTCAAACCATACAAGAAAAGAAAAGAAAAACACATCGGCTACCATCTCTGATTTCGCCCTCTTGCGACCCAAAACCGCCATTAAAAAACTAAAAAAGAAGAAAAGCCCTAATTCAATCGAAAAAAAACCATGATGCAGCAAGCAGCAGCGACGGGACAACAACCAATGTTGTTTGTTGTCTGTCTTGTGTTTTTGGTTGTTTGCAGTTGGCTTGCAGGTCTGCGGCAGCCGAGCTTTGTGCCCATGTTCACGATGGTCGCCGGCAGTAGGTGTTGAAGGCGGCGTTAGTCCCTGTCATCAGCGGCTCCGTTCGACGAGGACGGCGGGTTTGGTCGTTGTCGAAGGCAGCATGCGCTGCTGCGTGTGGCTGTGATGGCACCCCGATCCGCCCGCTCCAGATCTGTTTTGGTGGAGGCGCGCAGCGGCTCTGCTACTCCGATCCGGTGAGGGGAGCGATGGAGGCATCCGAGTGGGGTGGCAGGCGCGATATTTTGTGGTTGCTGCACCGGCTGCTGCATCCGCTGCCCCCTGCCTGCGGCGGCGTCAATCGCTACTGCAGGTGGTGGCTTCAGCCTCCTCTTTGCGGTTCGCGAGCTGCGGCGGCTTGAGACGGTAGCCTTTGTGGCGACGTGGTGGCTGTGTTGTCCCTCCTCCGGCGGTGGTAGATGACTCGCAGCAGCGACCCATATGGGCCCAGCAACAACAGCACCCGTCCCAGCAACCCCGGCTCACCACTGCCGATGAGGTCCGTGCACTCTGGATAGACGAGCCTTACCTCATAAAATGCTTACCCCGGTTTCTTTTTTATTATAAAACGAATTAATTTTAATTTTAAAAAGAAGTTTCATAAATTAAATTAGGAAAAAAGGAAAATGAAAGATAAACTTGCAGGCCCCATAGCACGTATTAGCACCATGGCAATTGACCTGCTATAGTGGGTAAAAAGGACAACGTGGCCCGGTAATTTGAGAGTTCAGAGACACAATGAGTGAAATTAAACGAAGAGGGACAACAAATGCAAAATCGATATAATATAAGAACAGAAAAAACTATTTACTCATATATTATTTAGTGAAAGGGATATAATAAAAAATGGAGCAATCATTATAGATTTAAAATTCTAAAATGGCACTTGATTTGAAATAAAATACATGACAGCTAATTTGAAACAAAGGAAGTATGAGATACAAGAATATACCTTTCTACTATATGCTTTATAGTTTGTCAGTTGTGCTCTCACAAAAGTTTGGTGGTGGTGTATGAGAGTTTTCAATACAGGGGGAGTAAGCCAAACCCAATTTGAAAAAAAAAAAACACCTCACATGACTTATTTATTATTTCTTTGTTTTGCTTTTAAAGTCTATAAGCTATTTGCACACCCTTTAAAAAACTCATTAAATAGATTTAATCTTGTTATTATCTTTGCTCTTTTGTTATAAGACGTTTAAAGATGTTGCACAACCTTTATTTACTCAATCTTTTACTTACTTAATCATTTATTGGTAAGGTTATAATTAGAAATAAAATATTAAATGATTCATATAAATTTTAAAGTGTCTTATATTCTGAAACAAAACAAAAAGCCAAAAACGACTTATAATAAAAAAACAGTGGGAGTAATTTTTATTATTCAAATTACCAACTCAACCTTTTTATTATTCCAAAAAATATATCGGTAAAACCACCATTAGACACATAACAGTTAGACTTTAAAGGGTAGATATGTTAATGGCTCTTGAAAATCTAACTACGTCTTATATTTAAACGAATTATATAACGTAACAGAGGAAGTATTTAAGTGTGAATATTTTTCCTCCATTCAAAAGGAGGAATTTAAGATAAAGTAAGTGATTTATAAATAAAAACTATATATCCCCTCCCTTACACTTAACCTGTCATTCTATGAAACAAAATTTGTCCCCAGCAAGTTGTCATTTTGTAAATTCTAAATAACTTTAATGGGTTTAATCCATGTTGTTTAACATCGACAAAGAATCCACTTTGAGCTTTGGTTTTTGTTTTGTAATTTTCTATCTAGTATCCGGAATTTTGTCACGCCTAATCCGGATTCGATTCGGATCGCACACGGTGTTGTAAGTTTTCTGCATACACAAATATTCGAACTCGAGACCTCACTTAAGCGGAATCAAATTGTTTATCATATAGACCAATCCCACATTGGCTCAAAGCTCTGGCTTTTGAAATCCTCTATATCCGGCAGACCACACACGCGGCTCACCATACCTGCCCTTGGCCACAATCAATATATATATATATAGCCAACAATCAGTATAGCAACTTTGTTTGATCCATCTGTATTTGATAATGCTAAACAATAGTTATGATCACCATCTATTTTCAATTTTACCATCTTTCAGACACAAAAAAAAAGTGATATCAATTTTTAGATTTTATTTAATGAGGGCGAAATTATATTATAGACCAAAAATTACATGAGGGCGCAAGCCCAGTTCTGAGTAACAAGTGCAAAACAGCTCAAAAGGAGCGCAGGCAGGTATCTAAAGGAAAGCCTATAATGTACAAAGTAGAAATCCCTAAGCAAGACTACACCACACACGGCCGTAGCTCAGGAGGGATATGCTAGCAAGTTTAATTTTCTAACAGGAGAGCTCCAGCACTTGACCGTGTCGGCACAGGATAAGACATGAGAAGCACTAAAAGGGAATGATGGATGACCGCATACAAGCCATATATCAAGAGAGATACTGATAAACTACGTATCAATTTTGTTTCTGTTTGTGTCAAATAGGCTTCAATTTTATTTCCTAACTATCTTTTAGTGCTCTGCATTACAAATTTATATTTTCTTTTCAAACCTTTGAGATTTCAAATGCATGCAAACTATCTTTCCCGGATGGCTTTTATTTTCACGGTAAGAAAGTCCACAATAACAGTGCTGTACAAGATGGCAACTCTCATAAGTATCCATGCATGTGTTTTACCTTCAGTTGTACTAATTCAGATTCCGTGCAGCGTCTGCATATCTCTCCAGGATATGCCTTCGCTCACTTCTTCAATATTATTTCAGGTTTTGCTTAACTTTACTTTCTTATTACGCAGGCTTTCTTGGTTTCGTCGATATATTCATTATAATTTCTTATATCAAAATTCTTGCATGTGCAGAATTTTTAATCGTCCACATGTTCTGCGACAGAAGATACAAATTAAAGGATAACTACGTCCTCATCCAATAGATAAAAGGGGTACTTCCACAAGCAAGATGCATCAGCCCTATCAATTAACTATTGCATCCCATCCAATAGATAAAAGGATACTCCCTGACTTTGCAACTTTGCATCACTAATGTCTTCAACGTCGATGCATCGCCTGCTTTTACTTATACTCCATCCATTTAAAAGTACACTTTTTTACATCAAAATTCTAGAAGTAGTAAAAGTCAAGTAACCTTAAAGATAGAAAAAATAAAGATAGTAATATTTGACTAAATTATATAACTCATGTAATTACCTAAATATGCTGAGTTGGTAAACTCAATTAACTAAGATTAGCGGTGGGAGAGGCTTATGCTGCAAGGTTTGGTCTGTCTTTGGCTCTTGAGATGCAAATTGAACGGGTGATTTCGGAAATGGATTCTCAGCTTGTTATCCATGCTATCCAGTCTCATTCCCCTAACACTCCTTTAACACTCTGTCATATGGATTGTCCGCCTGCTACAGAACGCTTTTGGTTTGACCAGTTGCCTAGCCCTGTGCTAGAATTATCCTCTGCTGATGTAACCCATATTCATCCTGAATAAAAGTGCATTCAGCTTGTTTCTAAAAAAAAAAAGATTAAATCAAAATAAAATTTATGATAAATTCTACTAAAGTTGCTTTAATTATTTTTTACTGAAGTTAGTCCTAAGTTATGAAAAAATGACACAATTTTTTAAACTTGATAAGAATAGGTTTACTACTTCAAAGTAGTTCATCTATGGTTATATTAGCATACAAAAGAAAGATTTATGGCCATAGATTTATAAAAGACTAGCATAAAAAAAAAAGAATGATTTTATTACTTTTCACTTTCTCTCTTTGTGTTGACGGGTGTAGACAAGTCTAGAGTTGTAGAGTTTGATGTAAACTTTAAAACCAAGTTAGTTGGAATAATGATAATACTTATCAACTGTGATAAGAACCACAACTGTACATATATCACAAAATGTAGTCATCCTGTAAGTTAACATCTTATAAATAGTTGATAACAGTGCTCACGATAATTATCTGAGCCTTCCCATTTCTTGTGTATCTCTAAATGCTAGCGGAGCCCTTGCTTCATCCACCACCACCAGCCCATTACCCCTTGCTCAAAGTCCTGATGTTAATCGAGTGCTTCATCCACTCTCCAATTCTCGGCTTTATGTTTCCATTCAACTTACCAAGTTGAATTATGTCTTTTGACGTGCCCAAATTGAGCAGTTTCTTACCGTCCAGGGCGTTATGGGGCATGTGGGCAGAACTTTTCCGTGTCCTTCTCCCACCATTCTTGGCGACACCGGCGAACAGGAGGAGAACCCGGCCAATCTACACTGGTTCTAGCAAGACAAACTCATTCTGAGTGCAATCTTGTCTTCTAATTATGTTGGTGTCTTTTCAACGGTGGTTGGCAAAGCCACCTCTCGTGATGCATGGCTCGCTCTTGAAGAGTCCCTTCCTCACCCAATCAATCTCGGATCGTTGCTTTCCATATGGCGCTTCAGCATCTGACTCAAAATCCTGATGAAACTGCTCATGCCTATCTTAATCGTGCTAAAAATCTATATGATTCTTTGTCTGCTGCAGGGAAGCCCTAACCATTATGGAGTTCAATCTCCATGTTTTTAGGGGATTGTATGCTGAGTTTCAACCCCTTTTCACTACTCTTAATGCACGGCCAGAACCGGTATCATTCTCTGAACTTCAAAGTCTCCTCATGAGCCAGGAATTCCTTACTGGCAATCCGATGAAATTACTTCACTTGTCTACTACACCCATCTCTTCTCCTGCCATTCCTGGTGTTGTTCCGCCAACTGCTGGCACCTTTCCCGCCTCCGCACATGTTGTGCAGTCTAGTTTCTCGGGTCGTGGTGGCCGTAGCGGGCGAGGTCGAGGCTCTGGTCGTGACCATGTTCACGGCACGCCACAATACTCCTCTCCCAATTGCAACAACTGGAATGCTCCTGACACTCGTCCGAAGTGTCATATTTGTGGTCGTACAGGCCATACTGCTCATGTCTGCTATCAGCGGCATGATTCTCCGTCACAACCTGCTGCCAATACAACCTCCTACTCGGTTTATTTAGATCAATGGTTCCCTGACATGGGAGCAACCCATCATGTTACTCCGGATCAATGTGCTTTGTCTCACTATATTGAATATCCAGGTTCTGATGCGTTGCATGTTGGCAATGGAGCCAATCTTCATATAGCAGGTATTGGACAATCTTCTCCCCCTACTTCTTCCAAATCCCTTCAATTAACCAATGTTCTTTATGTTTCCCGTTTTACTAAATCCTTGTTGTCAGTTCAACAGTTTGCAAAAGATAATGCCGTATTTTTAAAATTTTATCCAACTTAGTTTTGTATTAAGGATCAGGAAATCAAGAGGATTCTGTTCCACAGGCCGAGTGATGGTGGTCTGTATCGGCTGTCTTCTTCCACTCCATAGTTTTTTTTTGTTGTTCGCACTTCCTTCTCTTTGTGGCATCAACGGCTTGGTCATCCACATTATCGAGTCCAACATCTTATTTTAGGCAACAATAAATTACCAGTTACTTCTCTTTCGAATAAAGACTAGTGTCTTCATTGTCCAATGTGCAAGCTGTGTCGAGAGTCTCTTCCTTCTAGTTTGCGTCATAGTCATGGTCTTCTTGACCTCATTCACAGTGATGTATGGGGTCCCGCCCCAACTGTTAGTTCAGAAAATCATAAGTATTATGTTATTTTTCTGGATGACTATAGTAAATTCATTTGGTTCTATCCTATTGCACTTAAATCTGACGTGGTTCAGGCCTTTACTCATTTTCAAGCGCTGTCAATTTGAACGCAAAATAAAACAGGACCAAACTGATTGGGGAGGCGAATACCAAACCCTCTCTTCTTTTGTTGCCAAAATAGGAATCCATCTTTGACTCATGTGTCCACATACACATGAGCAAAATGGTGCTATAGAGAGGAGACATAGACATGTTATTGAAACTGGCTTGACTCTTATGGCTACAACCAATCTTCCTAAGCAATTCTGGCAGTACGCCTTTGGTACAGCTATTTATTTGATTAACTGGATGCCTACCAAAATCTTGCACGATAAGTCTCCATATGAAACACTATTTCACACGACACCAAAGTATTCCTTTCTTAAAGTTTTTCCCTGCCTTTGCTTCCCGTTATAGTGACCCTATAATCGCCATAAATTGGAATATCATTCCTATCCTTGTCTATTTCTGGGTTATAGTCCTTCACACCATGGTTACAGATGTCTATCCTTATCCACCAATAGGTTATATATTGCGTGGCATGTGCGCTTCTTTGAGACAATCATTCCAAAACAATCGGGCTCTACAAGTCTTGTTCCCTCTCCAGAGTTCTCTCCCAACAAAGACACTTGGATTACAGTTCCACTCACTGTCTGTTTTCCAAGCATGAAGTCTAGCTTAACTCAAACACAGGGTACGTCTTTAGTAAACCAACCAGCAGAACCCGTAACCAGAGACTCACCACCACCCTCTCCGGCACAATTGTCCTCGCCTTCCTCTCCCATTTCCAGTTCGGCCTCACCTACTGGTACAGACTCCACCACTGCGCTCCTGCCAGCAGAACCTTCGGTGGAATCCTCTCCTTCTCCACCACCAGCTCCACCCATACGAAGACATCAAATGACCCTACGGTCAAATCCAAAACCCACCAGCAGGTATTCTCCTTCTACTCATCTAATTCAAACAACAAATCAATCACCTACTTCTAACCCTATCATCGAACCCACTTGCTATACTAAGGATAAAAAGCATAGAGTCTGGCGTGAGGCAATGGTTGAGGAGATGAATGCTTTGGTTCAGAATATCACCTGGTCTCTTATTCCTCCTTCACCATCGATGAACATTGTTGGCAGCAAATGGGTGTTTCGAATTAAACATCATTCTGACGGATCTATTGAGTGCTATAAAGCTTGGTTGGTTGTTAAGGGCTATCATCAACGTGAGGGAATCAATTATGAGGAGACTTTCAGCCCGGTTCTGAAACCAACCACATCTCATCTTGTTTTATCTCTTGCCACAACATGAGGCTGGTTGTTGAAGCAGTTGGACGTTAGAAACGCATTTCTCAATGGTAATCTTGCAGAGGAGGTATATATGGCACAACCTCTTTGTTTTATTGATGATACCAAGCCAACTCATGTTTTTCGTTTATAGAAATCCTTATACGGCCTCAAATAAGCCCCTAGGGCATGGTATTCCCGTCTTAGTGCCTATATAGTTGATAATGGGTTCAAGATTTCACAGTCAGACCCTTCTCTCTTTATCTATAATCATCGTGACACTCTTGTTATTTTTTTGTGTATGCCAACGATATAATTCTGACTAGTAATAACCACCCTTTCTGTCTCAACTATTATCTACTTTGGGACGGGAGTTTGCACTTTGTGATCTCGGAGCTCCAAACTACTTTCTTGGTGTCAAGGTCACTCCTATATTCACTGGTTTATTGCCCAATCAACATAAACACATTGATGAATTGCTCACGAAGGCTGGTATGGCGAGATACAAGCCAATCCAAACTCCGCCCTCTACTTCTGTCTCTTTACACACCAGTTCTGCAGACTTGATTCTAGACCCCAAGTCGTATCCTCAAATTGTGGGATCCTTACATTATTTATCTATCACTCGTCCAGATATCGGACTAGCAGTGGGGAAAGCAAGCCAGTTCCTAAAGGCACCAAACTAGGAACACTACAAGGCGGTCAAGCGAATTCTTCGCTATCTCCAATCCAGAAAACAATTGGGCCTTCACATTACAAATTCTATTAGTCTTGAGTTGCAAATCTACACGGAGGCAGACTGGAGAGGTAGATGATAGAAAATCCATTGAAGGGTTCCTTGTTTATCTATGCACTAATTTAGTGTTGTGGGCTCACGTAAGCAGCGCGCTATGGCCCCTCCTCAATGGAGGCAAAGTACAAATCCCTAGCTGATGGTGCAGCAGAGGTAGTTTGGCTCCAAAGCTTACTCAAAGAACTTGGTGTTAACACTGGCATACCCACACTCTGGTGTGATAATTTAGGTGCAACCTTCTTAAGCATGAATCCAGTGCTAAAAGCGAGAACCAAGCATGTCGAAATCGATAATCACTTTGTTCGCAATTTGGTGGCACAAAAGAAGCTTCGAGTATAATTCATTGGCACCAAGGATCAACTAGCAGATATACCAATGAAACCCCTCTCCACAACTCGATTTTGTTCATTGCGCAACAAACTCAATCTCTCTAATGTACCGAGCTTGGTTTGAGGGGGGATGTTGTAGAATATAGAAATCACTCAACACAAACAATACTTTTATTTCATTTGATAAACTAGGCGACAGCACGGTGCCCCTCACGGTAGCCACACTCACAATTGTTAATTTCCTACACATAATAATAAAATCCTAACAACATATTTATATAGACTCTGACTTAACGGACAAGACATGAATCCTAAACCGAACTAGACTTGGACTCTTAAAAACCAATAACATAAAGACTTTTAAACCCAAATTAATTAAGCTTAATTTAATACCCAACAATGTCTCTCTTAAACTAAACTTACAAGAGCAAGCATTACTCTACCCAATTCCATCAATTGCAAGTGCCTCCATTTCAATTGTTGTTGCAGTGACTGGCTTGGACGTTGTTTCAAACAGTAATATTTTCCTCGAGTCAAACCAAACTTTCAGCTTCACATCCTTGCCAAGTTGCATGCTATACTTGAAATAACTCTTCCACGCTCCATCTTGCTTGCGAATGATATTTTGGATTGTCTCCCATTCTTTGTTACATCCAAGAACACTCTCAACAAAGTTGCTTACACCCTTAGTTAGTTGAGAAAAATTGATCAACACCAATAAAATTAATTTCTTCATCACATATAAAATCAATTTCTTCAACTACCTTCTCTTTAACCTCTTCGAACTTTCTCCCCTCTACTTGTTCAAACTTTGTCAATTTGTCTCCCTGAAAGAAAAAATTAGTTTCAACAACAATTATCATATCTTTCTTCTCCTCCAGTTGTTCAACTTCTATTTGTTCTTCATTGTCTCCCTAGAAAGAAAAATTATTTTCTTGAACCACTAACTCTTCCTTTTTCTCCTCCTGAGAAAATAGTTCTTCTACCTTAATTCTTGTCAACCTGTGCCATTCACCATGAAACTTTGAATCTTGACTGTAATTTGGCAGTGACAAATTTTCCACTTCAATTCTTCCAAGCCTTCTAACTTCATTGTCGAACATATCCTCCTTGCTGCAACTAGCCAATAGTACTGTCTCTGAATTATTAGTACTACTAGCTCTACTCTCCACGATCTTAGCATCTATTTTACTGTCAAAGTGTTGTTGTTCACTTGTCCTCCTCTTCCTGAAATTTAAGCGATTCTCATGCACAATCAGTTTAGCTTTTAACGCATCAATCGTTAATGCTTTGAGATCTTGAAATTCTTCAATATCTTTGACTTTGCAATCAAAACTGAATGGTAGGCTTCGAAGAATTTTTTTGATAACTTGAAGACCTGTCATCTTCTCACTATTGACTCTCAAACTGTTGACCAATTTTTATACCTGACATAAATAACCATCAATTGTTTCATCCTCTCCCATGTGGAGAAGCTCAAACTCTTTTCCCAATTCTTGTAAATCAACTTTTTTCACATCCTCTTCGCCACCTTAAGTCTTTGGCAAAGCATCCCAATACTCCTTCACCATTTTAGCATGTCTGAATCTTTGAGGAACTTGAAATTCTACCTATTGTTTGAGATAGTGCAATGCTTCATCATTCTTCTCTACCTCTTCTTGTGCATGACTTTGAATCCCATACTTAATAACATCCCAAACTTTAATATGTTTGAAGAAAGTTCTCATATGTCTCCACCATATCTCAAAATAATGTTTTCCATTAAATTTGAAAACAAGACAATTAGATGTTACCTTCAACCCTTCTGAGAGATGTCTTATTGTTCTGAGGTCATGTGCCTTTGGAATAATGAAGGAAGGTTTAAATGCAAAAGACATTCGCGAAGGCTTCAAAGGGATTTTTAACTTAAAAGTTGATGTGAAGAGACTGGGAGGTTGTTATGTCTAGTGGCTTTTGAGTCAAGAAGTGTAATGGATTCATGCTTGAAACATAAAATTGCATGGTGTAATGACCTCTTTGATCTACTGAGGGAATGGGAGGAGGGGGACGGGGCAGCGCATCGCGAGTGTTGCTTGAATATTTATGAGGTGCCTCCTCACATCTGGTGTGAGGAATTTTTTCAACAAACTCCTTAACAGTTTAGAAGGAAGCAATAATCTGGAAGTGGCTAGGGTGAAGATTTTGGCTACCAATAAGAGCCTGATAGATCGTTCCTTTAAACTTGCAGTTGGTAACATTCTGTAAGATATCAATGCCGTGGAGGCAAAACCACCATGTTTTCCATGTCAGACATTTGAAGATCCAGTGGTTAAGGTTGGCTTGCCATCTTCTGACTGTAGTGTAGGCGAGAGCTCTGGCGAGAAGACCAATGGCCTTCCTTCTGGTGAAAAGACTCATAGGTCGAAGGACCCTTTTGGTATTCTAGACACAATCAAAGATCTTGGAAACAGAAAAGGTGCTTTGGATGTGGAGTCATCCTTTTCAAAATCCAAGGAGGGTCAGCCGCCAAGTCATATTTTGAGGAGAGAGAATTTCCATGGCAGTGGGGCAGGGGGGATGTCGAAGGGTCTATGTGCTGATGAAGATAGTGAGACAATTATACCTGACAGTGTGGCGACGGAGAGTGATAGGCGTGCTGATAAGGGTGCTGTCTTATATCCAATTGTGAGTGATGGACTAGACTTGGGGCAACCAATGTCAATTGTGTGTAGTGAAGGGCCCATTCAGAGACAGAATGGGTCTGAAATTAGTAGCAATATACTCTCTGCTAGACCTAGCCCAATAAGAGGTAATGAAACTATTTCAAGTAATGAGGAAATGTTGTCGTCTAAGGATGAACAGGTTGAGATATCTTTAGACGAATTGAGAAAACAATTTAATATCCTTATGGATAAAGCTTCTGTCAAAAAGAGTGGTTACTGTAGGAAAATAAAAAAATGAAGAAGATTGTCCCCAGAGGTGGCTTGAGATCTCTAGCAACGGGTGATAGCTCCACGCAAGATGGGGAAATTGAGACAGGTAATGCTCGCGCCTGCATTATCGAGAATTCGGTATGTCTATCTAAAGCTGTTGAGGTAGAAAAAACCATGGAAATGGGAGAGCTGCTGGGGCTGACAATTGTTGGTGAGATAGGGGAGGTAGAAAAGACGATGGAAAAGCTTATCAAGAAGGAAGGCAAAGAATAGGAGCGGGCGAGAACAGCTCTTTAAGCTGAGCTGTTGGGTCTGGTGAGTTTATGCGTGAATAATATATTTTTTTTATGTTCAGTATGTTGGTGTGGAATATAAGGGGTTTTGGTTCCCCTAAAAAGTGCAATAGTATCAGAGAATTGATGAGAAAAGTCCAGGCGAAGATGGTATTTCTTTCTGAATCTAAATACCACGGATGGAGCTATGGGGATTATGGCCGTTTGTGGGGAGGGGGACATTTTGATTTTGTGGAAGTTGCATCTGAAGGTAACTCGGGTGGTTTATCTTTACTGTGGGATGTGGATTTCTTCAATTGTTCCAGTCGAAGCCTCGGGAGGATTTGGAGGTTCGTTAGAATCCATCATCACTCTTTAGGGATTGAAAATATGCTAAAAAAAAAATCAGTGCTTGTTATTTAAGTGGTTGTGGAGGTTCGTTAGAATCCATTATCATTCTTCTGTTCAGACTCCTGTTTGGGTTAGAATTGTAAAGAGTAGGGATATTGGTATATCTGAGTCATCATGGCCTACTTTCAAGATGGCTGGGTTATCTGGTGTAAGGAGAAACATTATAAACTCAGGGGAGGAGACTAATGGAGGTGCTATTTGTTTGCGGCAGGGGATTATAATGGAAGTAAAGTATGGGTTTTATTGGAAGTTCTGGTATGATAGTTGGTTACCTGACGGTATTCTAAAGGAATTATTTCCTAACCTGTTTTCTTTATCCTCCAACAAACTCACAGTAGTCGTTGTTATGCTTCAACCGGTTAATGGTAGAGGGGAGTGGGTGTTTTCGTGGAGGAGGATTTTTTATTCTTGGGAGGTGGAGGAGTTGGATAATCTTAGAAGTAGATTAGATTGGATAGATACTGGATTTTTTTTTGCCCCCAGAGGCATGCTGTTGGGCAAAACTTGGATAATAGTGGAAGGTGTGGGTTGGGTATGTCAAACAAATCACGAGCTGCGTGGATGGTGGGGTTTTTTCAATGCTGTGTGGAGCATATGGCTGGTTAGAAACAAGAAGATCTTTAAGGCTACAATTCCAGATTGGGGCAGGGTATTGGACTCTATTTGGATGAGATCATTATCCTAGATCAAGGCAATCAATTCGGAATTTCCTTTCTACCTGTCGGCTGTGATGTTATGCACTGATAGTTTAAAAGATTCCTAAAGTATGTTTGAAGCTGTTGTGTAAATATGCGATGGGCCTTGTATGGTTGGTTCCGCAGTCATTTCTCGGATGGCTGCTTCTTGTAATCTTGTTCTTTCAATCTGGAATAAAATCATATAATCGTTCATATCAAAAAAAAAGATGCTGTAGCCATGATAAAGTGCTCTACAGGACAGAAAAGAAATTCACCAAATCGGCAGATAGCTCCCACGGTAATTTTGTATATACAGAAACAAAACTCCTTCAAACAAAGAAAATTCAATTCAGTAAAAGACAAAAAAAAACAAGAAACTAAATTGATTTTCACCAATATATTATTGATGCAATTCGTACCAGCCCACACATGCCTTGCCTTCGCTTTTTTTCGTTGGCTTCAATTCTTGGAACGTGCAGCAAGCTGTTTGTATCCACGATGGTGCAAATTTGAGCTCACAAAAGGACAAAATTAATCAGCAAGACCAAAGCCAGAAACGAAACCCAAACTGCACACCTCCCTTTTGCACCTGACGAACAAAATTGCTTTTCCACAACTATCCTTTTATTTTGCGACAATATTTATAACTCTCAACGAACACCAACTTTTTTTTATCCCCACCAATCTTGCACAGTGTCAACTCTAACAGATCATCACAGACTCCGTTACCAATTGTAGAATATACAAATCACTCAACACAAACAATATTTTTAATTTATTTGATAAATTAGGCGATATCGCGGTGCTCCTCACGGTAGCCACGCTCACAACTATTAATTTGCTACACACAATAATAAAACCCTGACAACCTATTTATATAGACTCTGACTTAACGGACAAGACATGACTCTTAAACCGAACTAGACTTGAACTCTTAAAACCCAATAACATAAAGACTTTTAAACCCAAATTAATTAAGCTTAGTTTAATAAACAACAGATGTAGACCAGTCTAGAGTTGTAGAGTTTGAGGTAAACTGTAAAACCAAGTTAGTTGGGATAATGATAATACTTACCAACTGTGATAAGAACCACAACTGTTCATATCAAAAAAAAAAGAACCACAACTGTACATATATCACAAAATGTAGTCATCCTGGAAGTTGCCATCTTATTTTTTTGATATTAGCGAAGCATTGTATTGAAGAAAAAGAATAGAAAGGATGTACAGGGGAGGAAGTCATTACACGAATGACTTACCACAATCAGAGACGAACTACGAAATACACAGAAAAAGCTAAGCAACATAAACGGACTCCTAGCCAAACTACATCAGAGTTAGCTTGCAATTTGGTCCATGCCATGGCAGACACTTTAAACCATAACAGAGACCTGCGCAACACCAACTCCAGCATTATCCCCAATCCATGATTTTTGCGTCAAAGACTAACCTGCTTTTAGACAACCATATACTCCATATACATGTGAAAAAGATAACCATCCAGGGAGCTCTACCAACCAATGGATAACCAATTCATCCTAGCTTCATGGAATACAGCAGCACACGCCCCACCAAACAACACAATTGACTCCAAAAGCACCACACAAATCCGCAATTTACGGAAAGGTGGTCTCTTGACTCTACATCCTCCGCCACACCCATGGTAAACCACAACACACGTATAAGTCTTTGAAAATACAGTTGTGGCCCGATTTAACACAGACTACTCTTTTTGATCTTTTAACCATCTCTGTGAGTCAGGCTGATCCGACACCAAAACTATATGGTTTAACTCTCTAATCAATAAATCAAGCTCATCTGATTCCCAGGAAAAAGTTGTTGTCTCCATTCAAAAGACCAACATTTGTTGCCATTAACCAATCGTATAACAACCGTAACACAAGCATCCATGTTGTTAGACATCGAGTACAGTATTGGAGATACATCCCTCAGAACCCCTCTCGAACACCACCAAACCAACTAGAATAAACACGTTCTACCATCCTTCACATTCCTAGAAATCTTTTGGCACAACTTTAAATTATACCCAGAACTCCCTATTGCATCAGCATTAACAAAATCAAACGGCCCACCACTCCAAAATTGATCATAATCCCTTCGACTCCATCCAAAACTCTTGGACTCACACAGAAACAAAACTTTTGTAATCCCTTTCCTCATCAGTTTTCTAACTTTCCGACGTTTAAGCAGTGACCCAGTGCCCCTTATATTACAATAAATACAACTAAGCATAAAAGATGAATATACTCAACAACTGACCAGATAAATGGATCACTGGACAGACCTTGCTCTCTCCCACTCCTCACCCTCTTTATCTATTAGAGATTCCACCACTTTTGTAATCAGAACCACCAACAATCTATAGTCCCAAGGATTCAGGAACCATCAAAGTTTCGGCCACCTTCGTTGCTTTATCAGAAAGAGGAGAGTTCGCTGTCACCGAGGCTCTTATACTAGCAGCCACAAAATCTTCAACACGTGTGGAGCTTTCCCCAGAAAGCAGAGACCTCACCTCCCCCGGGAAGAATTTTCTTCTTTTTCTTCAATTTCCGACCACGCCAGCCCCTTCTCATACAAGCCTTATCCATTAAAGCTTGGAAGCATTTTTCCAACTCCTTGATAGATAATTCAACTCTTTCATGTTCATTCGCCATATCATTAATTACCACAAAATTTTCTACGAGGGCTAAATTCATATTATGCTCCAACCCATCCTTAACCTGAGGCCCGAAGTCCTTCGCTCTGTTGGACTCTCCTTCAAAACTCACTTGCATGTCAGTACTCGGCCCATTAGGGTTCTCCAAAAGTCCGTTTCTATGAGAGCCGAAGTCTAATATTCCTGAACCACCCTTGCATATCATGGGATTTGCTGCCGACATTCGACATCTTCTTCGATATTGGAGAATGGAGGCGCCTCTGATGAGACAGCTGTTTATGATTACTTTTTTCCCCAACATTCTCAGACTCTTTTTCCCTGTTTTGAACGGCTGCATAAAGGGTTTATCTCATTCGACACAAGTTCCAAAATAGCCTTACCTTTATTGAGATATTTGATGGTTTCCATGATACCAAACGGATCATGCGACTCTTCAGACTGCTCACCATTATTAATACTGCATTACTTCCTAACCAAATTCCCAACTGTCCTCCGATCACCACCTTTAGCCCCATCAACGTTCGCCAGACCACACATCTCCACCGACTCGACTTCACACGATTGAGCCTCCACCACTGAAATCTCATAAATTTTTTTATTAATTCTAACATTGAAAACCCGGGCCAGTGGCTTCTTGTAGGTTTTCAGAATTAAAACCTTCCCCATCTCCATGTTGTTGCTCATCTCAAAACTGTTTTATAATGGGTCAATCATATTTTTCATCTCTGTGTTTGCTGCTTTGAATATTTTTCATCCTTATGTTACAAAAAGGACATTTTTCATCCTCGTGTTGATTTTTGGGAGCATTTTTCATTACTCGCCGAATTTCCGCCCTGAAAATGCTGAAGTGGCATCTTTTTTTTACGCGTCAGCAAAGTGGGGCCCACCCAAAACCGGAAATCCTCCTCCACCCGACCCGTTTCAACCCCGCCCGACCAGCAGCTCGGTTTCTCTCTCTCTCCTTTTCTCTCTTTTCTTTTCTTCTCTCCTGGCGCCGCACTCTCCACTTTCTCTTTTTCTCTCCATTCTCTCTCTCTTCTCTTGCATCCGCCCACACGCCGCCGCCTTGGAGAACTATCGCCGCCGTTACCGCAACGAAGGAGGAGGCGGAAGAGATCTGCAATGCGTGTGTGAGCAGGGACGCGACATTGTGTGGTCGTCGCCGTCTCGGGTTTTTGGACTCGAGCTGTTGACGGAGAAGACTAGGCGTTCTCCTCATTGGACATCGTTCAAAGACGCCGCCATCAGGTGGTAAGTCACCGCCCTTCCTTCTCTTTCTTTGTTCTTCCTAATTCTATGTTAGTGAGTTATTAATTGGGTCTTGAAGCATGTTGTGGTTGTTGCTGGGTTGTGGTTTGGCGGCGGGTCGTGTGGGGTGTTGCGGGTGGTTCATGGCGGCACAACATTTGTTCGTTGTAGGCCATCCATGGCAGTATTGGGCAAGCTATCCATGGCATCGCGGTCAGCTGCAGTGGGCGATGAGGCTCAGATCTTGCACGGACGATGGTGATACGCCTCAACTCACCTAGATCTGGGCGCGCTCCACTTCTCTGGTGGCAATGTGAATTGTGGCGCCCCTTGCTCCTCAACAATGCCACGACGGTCTTGCAGGGATATACTTCGATTCTTCCTCCCCTCGCCGGCGAAGCAACGACTTCTTGCAGCCGAGAATGGCAACGGTTGTATCAGGTGGCACTCGCGCTTCATGCTGCACCCCCATTCACGGCGTCTCTGGTTTCTGGTCGGGTGGGGGAGGCTTTTCGGTTCTGGGTGGGTTGGGTTGGGTTGGGTTAGGGTTGAGTGTTTTTGGTGGGTTGCATGGTCGGGTAGTTTATTTTGGGTTGGGGTTGAGTGTTTTTGGTTTGATGTAGGCCCATAAGCTGATGTGTCAGTTTTTTAATTAACACATCAGCATTTTATTTAGGGAAAATTGAGAAAAAATGAAAAATGACCCGAAAGATCAACACGAGGATGAAAATTGTCCTTTTTGTAACACAAAGATGAAAAATGTTTAAAGCAGCAAACACTGGGAAGAAAAATATGATTGACCCGTTTTGTAATCTAATGAAACTACCAAACCGCACTGCAATCTGGCGAAAGAATGACTCGCACCATGCATGAGGCGGAACCCCATATATGTTCAACCAACATTCTCTATGTGAAGCATCATCACTTTGCTCCCAAACGTTTAAGAGGTCAAAGAACTAAGATCCCCAAGCCTCTTTATGTTTTAAACACGCCTCCATAGCAAACCTTGATTTGAAATCCAATAACACATATTGACCCCACAGGTTTTTAACATCGACACAAATATTTGAAATACCCTTGAGAGCTGCAGACATCATACTGACCTTGACACCCTCCCTCAATATACCGAACGCACACGCATTCTGTTTATTAAGATGGTCATCCGACGATTTGTACACAAAGGAGACTGCAGTGTTCTCCTCGTTCACACCATCACCATTTGCACCAGTCATATTATTACCCACTGCCTGAGCAAACGGCAGGTTTTCTAGAACCCTAGAGCCTGCACTCAATTTCCTTATTCGGTTCCTTCCCCCAAACACTCCTTCCTCCTTCTCCGCACCACTCCTGGAATTTGCAGCTTTAGCAACCAGCATGCCGTTAATGGATTTAGACCTATTAATCATCTCAGTCATCTTCTTCACACTGTCATTAAACTTAAATCTGACAAAACCAAAACGTTTTGCAGTTGCACTTAATATCCCTGGGATGAAAACTTCCAGAACAACGCCAACTTTGGACATTTCCTTAAACATATCTACGGCAGTCCATCCATTCGGGATATTTTCCATAAAAACACTGATTGCCCTCTGATCATCTAGCGCCTGCTGAATTACATTCCTAGACCATCTGGAAAAAAAGATGGTTTTATTCATGTTCTCTCATATTGACGATAACCCTTGCTTGAACGTATTTTGGCATAATCACTCATTTCACTCACCTTTAATGAAAGCGCGTGAGGCGCCTTCAATTCTTGCAATAGTCTGCTGTGCATCTTTAATGAAAGCGCGTGGGGCGCGTTTACTTGCTAGGCTTTCTGCCACTTTCTTGGTAACAGTGCTCACGATAATTATCTGAGCCTTCCAATTTCCTGTGTACTCTACTACGGGATACTCTTCTTGTATTAAAAAAACGGCACTCTTTTGAAAGGCAAAATTGATTTTGTTGTCCACGAGATTCATGATGGAAAAAAATACGAAAAGTGGAAGAAAAACGCAGTCAAAGAATCCTAACTCTGCTGCTGTTCTGAATAAAAATAATAAAGGACTTATCTATTCAAGTGCAGGAAAACTCCTATCAAATAACTTTAGGGCAAAGACATTTCCTTGACGTAAAAGCCAGGGAGAAGAACATTAAGCATTATAAATGAATACCATAATCTATTAATTAAGTGCAGGAAACCACGTTTGATTCTAAAAAACAAGCTATGGGGTTTCCCTTTAAGAATTGAATTAATGGTCATAAATATAACTCGTTTTCGTTCCAAATGCGGGGTCTCTTTTTTAATGCTTCAAGCTTTGGATCTTACGTACATTTATGAATCATTTAACGTTCAAATAAAAATATAGTTTAATTTTGGTAGGTTTGCTTAGATAAATGAACTAAGATGTGATTCCTAGGATGAATTTCAACTTCAATCTTCAAAATTATATGAAAGCGAGCGCGAGAGGAAATGTAGAATGAAAGTCATAGTCTTCAAAGAGGTGATTAAGATAAAATTGATCTATTCAATAAAATTAATTAATTGTATCTAGAATTCTGATTAGGTCATAGTCTGGTTGGACCGTCCGGGCCGGTCCGAATTTGATGACATTACTAGTTAGTTACACATCAAATCATAAAGTTGGAAAAATTAGGAAGCAAGAACAGAGACGTGTTAGGCAAGAGTAGTAGTAGCACAAAAACTATTAAGAATTTTCGTAAATAACCTACTAATTCAACTAGAGAAGATGTCAATGAGTAAAAAAGTTTCTTTAGGCAAGAAATGATTAGGAAAATTGTGTCCCTCACATTGAAAACATACTAGTCTATATATATCTACAAAACGTTGGGCACAATACAATCGTCAAACTAAATTTGTAAAGTAACAACAGCATAAAAAAGGAAATAAAGACTAACGTGTATGAAAACTTGACGATTTAAAAGCTGGAACAAATGCTTCAAGGTTTCAGGATGGCACCACAAATAATGTTACTGCCACAAAGACCAAATCTCTCATTTAAATTAACTATCATCAGTCCAAATTAACAAAAAAAAAACATGTAAATCAGGTTTTCCTTAAATTCCCCGATGTGTGTTGACAAAAAACTCTACTTTTGATATAGTTAATACATACAACAAGTATAGTACTCCATCCGTCTCTTCTTAATAGTCGTCTAAGGTTTTCTCAGACATACTAACATACCAATACTACCATAAAAGTGATTTAGATTTTGGGGATAATAATGATATTTGACTATATTATCCTTCCTTTCCGTGCATGTTATGCTCTGTATTTTGGTTTTTATGTTAATAAATAAAGTCAATCGTTTCCATAAAAAAAATATTATCCTTCCTTAAAAAAGTTATTTACAAAATTTTTCAGGTATATGTTATTTATTGTAAGGGAAATAACAGGAAATTAAGCAATCATTACTACTTTGGAATTCCAAATTGATACTTAATTTGAAACAAATTACAAATCCTAAAATGACAGGTAATTTGGAATGGAGGGAGTAAGAGATACAAAGAATACACCTTTGTACTATATGTTGTCTTTACAGTTTGTGTAGAATAGGTGTCGCCTAATTTATCAAATAATAAAAGAGTTGCTTGTGTTGAGGGAATTCCTATATTCTACAAGTGGTAGCGAAGCCGATGGTTCGGCTGGGATCGATATGGAAATCGCGACATGGATTGCTCCGTGGTTGCTGCCCCCACGTGAAGCAGGCTCGAGGCTCCGGATTCAGGCCTAGGTGTGGAGTTGTAAGGCGTGACTCTTGAAGACCTAAGAGTGTTGGCAGGCGCGTGCTCCTAAGAGCGGGTTTAGTATCGTGGAGCGGGCCCTTGGAGATGTCGCAGGAAAAGCTTCCATTGTAGGGGGAGTGTGCCCAAGCCCGATGGAAGAAAATCACACTTGAGAGGAAGATTGCTGGGTATCCAAGTGTGAGTAAAATGTCTCACATCGGATGAAAAGAAGCTAAGTGAATGATATATAAGTGGAGAGGACACATGTACCAAATGCTTTAAGGTTTTGGGTTACCATATGGTGTCCAAGCCCATGTGTGTGGATCACACATGGATACCCGACAGTTTGTGATTTGTGCTCTTTTGTATTTTGGATTACATTGTTCTAAATCTATGAATATATAGATCTTATTTTGGACCTCACTCGTCTTTCTCCGGTTTATACATTAAATTTAAATGTATGTACAATTTCATCGTTGGACCTAATATATACACTTCCCTTATATATAATTCTAGAATTGTAGGATATCCCATTATAATATGTCATGATGCGCTAATATGAGCTTCCAATGGACATTGTCTCCTTATTCCGTAAATATAACTGTTGTTGTTAGATATAAGAATAATTAACTTCGTTAACTGCTGTACCTTTTTTTTTTATCCATAACAATCAACTTTTGTACTCAGACAAATTTCAATAACTTGCCCCATTGCTGGTGTCAGCATGAATTATGGAAAATCAATTCCAAATCAAGCTAAATGATTCCCCAAGTTTGAGGAGATCACTTCGCAATTAGTCCAATGATCTTAGCATGATTTGTGTTATATATTCATTAGTAATGATATAAATTGTTTAGAATATTTGCTCATTGACTAGGTATTAAAATAGGATTAGTTTCTTCATACAAGTCTTGTAAACTCTATTTATAAGCGCCAGCATCAATTATATCAATAATATCACATATTTCTCCCAGTCCCCTCTTTATTCTTTTTAACAGTTTATAGGAGAACAACTTGAGTGTCGGTTTGCATAGCAAAGTGCATACTAGACTGTTAAAAAGAATGTAACAGTATGCACTTGGTAGAACTGTATGCAGTTAGATGTAACAGCAGTATGCATTGCAGATATATATGAAAATAATGAACCAAAAGAAAACAATACTAATTATCCTATAATAATGAAACTAATGAACCAAAAGAAATAATAATAATGAATGAAAATAATAAGAGAAAAGTAAAAATTGTACCGTTAGGTGGTTGGATAATATCTTCTAGATATATATGTTAGATATTCATTCTTGCTTAATGAAAGACTATAGACTACCCAAACGACATACATACTATATTCTACATCCTTAAAAGGCCAGATTCTTGTAAGGATTATACTATATACTATATTCTACATCCTTACTTATTAAGGCCCTAAACTCTCAAAAAACAATTACCACGTAAATATTAGTCATGATATTTTTTGGGGAAGATTCTTCTTTATCACATAACGAACATCAAACACATTAGTGGAATTCAAGCTATGATCAGTTTGTGACTTGTGAAGTTGTTTTTTGAGAGTTTTATGGTGGCTATATCGGACACAAATAATAGGTTATTCAACTTGGATTATCAAGTAGACAGAATCGTCGTTTAGGGCCTTTCCAACCCTTGAGAGCTTCTGCATTAGATAGAACAAAGGATGCACTATAAGGAAAAGCAGCTTGTTGGATGGCCTTCACCCAGGACACAGTCTGACACCAGTTGCTTGCAGTAGTTCCTACCTTCTCTGCTCCTTTTTTTTTTTTTTCACTTGCTAGCTGAGCATTAGATCAGCACATGGAAATGTTTCATTCTAATCAAGAAACACTAGTCGCCGAATCTTGTCCAGTCGAAACCTTTCTCTACACTTATACATATATATATATATATTAAAACAAGGAGCATTTATCAACATGAAAAAGAGTGTTTTGCATGCTCCAGTATGCTTCAGAGCTGTAACAAGCTTTATTGCTCCTCTCACTGATTTCTCCAACCATAATAAAAGCTTCACAACTTCTGTAGCCCTCACAAGCTTAATTATCTCCTGGCTAGAATAACAAACAAAAGTGAGAAACCAGTACCTGAAAGTATTTTCTATCATTTTGGAGATTAAACTGTCGAACAAGGAGGGATCCTGATTCATCATCAGAACCTACCATAGTTTTTCCTTACTTTTTTTAATAAAACAAGCTGGAGCTTTTGTTTTTCTTTTTTTTTTTTCTATACTGTGATAAATAAGGAGTTGAATGTTATTACACTAAAATCTAAGAACCACTAATCAGAGGAGTCAATCAGTGTTTAGCGCTAGGTTATTGATTGGCTTGATTGTCTAAAAAATCTTGTAAAAGATAGCTGTTAAGATTATTTGCAAATCAATATTTATGGTGAATAAAATTGATGATGCAATTCTTTGTTCGATGTGTTGTCATATTTAAGGTAATTGAAGAACCCAGTTTTTTATTTATTTATTAAAATTATCAATGCTTAAAGTAAACCAAAACTGAAAAATGAAAGAATGGAGACGAGGATTAGTGACAGGAGTTGATAGTGAAATGGTGATGGTATTTTTGTTACTATTTACAATACACTTTAGGAGGGATTGTAGTTTACGACACACAAATTCATTCCAATTTGGGATAAATTTTATGACTCACAAGTTGCAAAGACTTTTATTCTTTGCAGCCAACTATTAGTCACAAATGTTTTCCAAGGTGCATCGGCCTTATCATTCACTATTGAAATTAGTATTAGTTGCAGTGGTAAAACGTACTTCATTCCCCTTAAACCTCAATGTATAGGTTTCGGGTCTTGGTGAGAGCAGGTATATAGAAATTATGCTATTGGTAGTGGTCCCACCTCACAAGGGTGACGCATCGAGCCACAGGGAGAGATCAGCCTATTAGTCGACCGGAATACTCTTCTAGCATTCAAAAAAAATCATTGAAGGTTGAAACAAATTGTACATCACAAAGATCGTTTAAAAAGAAAACAAAAAAGACCATTACAGTCAGGGACGGATCCAGGAATATTTTCTAGTGTAGGCAAAAAATTAAACTATAAAAAATCATTCTAACCCATGTATATATAAGAAATACATTGTAAAATACACCCTCTCTTCCAAAAAATTTAAAATTTTTGCGCGAACCTTTAAAATGTAATTAATATTAATCTCAATAATAAGAATATTAATAATAATGGACCAAAATATCCTTATATAAAATTTTTAATTACAAATTTTTTCCTATCTAACAATTTTTTTTTGTATATTAACTAAACCATTAAAAAATATAAATGTCCACTTGAAAGAAAATTAAATCAGTGCCCAAGATGAGTTCTATTTAACCAATAACTTCTAACCACGATCCGATCAATTTGACAAGAGATTAAAATTTTATTCCCATCTTAATCTATTTACCTAAACAGATATTGAAAATTAAAATTGAGTAATTTGCAAATTTATGTATTACTGGTTATAACCATCACGATGAACCTAAATAAACCTAAATAATGAATGAAAGATTGAAATTTAGAATAGAAAAAAATTAAAGAGAGAATTATTGAGCTGAAAGGCCGTTTACTAGTTTCTAAAGAAAATAGAATTTGTTTCTAATAATAAAAAGCCTTACTATTTGAAAACAAGGACTAATAAATATTTCAAATTTTATTGATAGGTCAAATAAGTTAACCAAATCTTTCGGGATTCCATAGTTAGTTAGCAGGATAATACTTTTAATGAAAATGAGTGTAGGCAAAATAGAGTAATAAAATTTTTGGGATAGAAAGTAATAAGGAATTTTTTTTTTATGGATACCAGTGTAGTCACCTGCCTTACGCTGTGCATCCGTCCTTGAGTACAGTGTGTTTGCGTTAGGTGAAAATCTCCATGCCTCCCTCCTTATTGAATTAAAAAAAAATACAAATTTTGAATGGGCTTGTACAATTTTCGAGCCTAGGAGACTTTCAGTTAGGATGTTTAAATAATTAGGACAAAAATCGGTCCATATTTCTCAATCTAGTCTTTGGCTGTAGCCGTGACAGAAGTAATTTTATTCCCGAATAGAACGACCATTACTGAGATAAAAGAAGAGGAAACTCAAAGAATACAAGAATCGGATATGACCTATACATAAACTAGAAATTTCTAATTCTTGACACATGCTCTAGGAAGACAACAATTCTTATGGTATAATTTATACCAGGGTGAGATAGTTTGATGAATTAAGCCGTTGAAAGTTAAAACAGGATTAAAAAAAAAGGAGTGAGAAAGACAAAAACTAGTGTGAAATGTCATTTTCATTATGTCCTATTGTCCTTAATTGGAAGAGGGTACTCTTGCATTCTAGTGAGAGGGTGAAGTCTTGAGTTTGAATCTCACCTTTTAACATCCACTAATATCGAAAGCCTAACCCTTGGATAAACATTAAGAAAGATGCCAACCCTAGGCCACTAGTGATTTTTATGAGAAGTAGTACTTATCCTATATTTAAATATAGTTAAATGTACACGAGTATTAGGCTTTGCCTCTTTATTTCTACTAACATTAATCTAGTGGCGAAAGTTTGCATTCACATTCTCATGTTCTGAAGTCTATATAAAGGGGTCACCAATTTGGAGTAGAACCACACAAGCATTTCAAAGCATAAACACACTCTAGACACTACTCCAATGGGTGTTCAAAAATTCCTTGTGCTAGGAATGCAGGCACTGCTAGTCCTTGGATGCTTGTTGGCCCTCACAAAGCCAACAACTGCAGCTAATTGTAATGTTAAATGGGAAGATGAGCCTGACTTCAACCCAGATGACTTTCCAGACAATTTCACTTATGGAAGTGCTGTTTCTGCTTACCAGGTATATATATATATATTGAAGATTATGTGTACATATGTAACGGTAACTGATTGATTCATTTCACTTCAGAGTAGAAGTTGAAATGATAAAAGGCATGCCTTTCCTTATGGCTCCGTTTTTTTTTTTTTTTCTGTGATAGGATCCTTATGGCTCCGTTTTGTTAATATTATTAGCAATCTTCAGTATTATATGTTATCCATTTTCATTTGCAGGTCCAGAATGCTAATAATTTGAGTTCATATACGTAGGAAAATACAGTAGAACACATGCAAATTCAATGCATACATGTAGACGTACTCATGCATAAATTACTTAATTTCAGGTCGAGGGTGCTGCATCCGAATATGGCAGAGGTCCAAGTATATGGGACACCTTGACCCATAAATATCCAGGTTAATTTGTACCTCCTCGATTTGATTTTAAGATGGAATTCGCAAGACAAGCTATTGGAAATTTAATTAATTCTAAAGATATTCTAACCATGAAGGAGAAAGTGCAAAAACTTGGCAAAATAATACTATTCATTGGACAAAATAAGTCTTCATTGTTCCATGGTACAAAATCAGACCCAGTTCGATAACCTTCAGAAATCATTTCAGGAGCGATAGCTGACAAGTCAAATGGAGACGTGGCAATTGATTTCTATCATCGATACGAGGTACGTAGCAGCTTAATTGAGTTTGTTTTCTTTCCCTTCGTACCTCAGTTTGTTTTCAATTTATGTAAAAATCTGATATCAATAAAAGGTTTGAGTATATATAATAACTAACGTCTAATTAAGAGAACAAACGATAACACTACAGGATGATTTGAAGGCGATGAACGATACGGGTCTGAAAGCTTTCCGATTTTCCATATCATGGTCCCGGTTAATACCTAGTAAGTAAATATTTTTATACTCGTAGATGGGTGAATTAATTTACCCTTTCAAAGAACACAAAGTATCCTTTAATGTTTATTACTTGGTGATCTCCTATATATATATATGCTTTTCCTCCATATGCTGTTTTCTATTTCTTAAATTCCTAGGTTCTCGGTGGAGAAGGATGATTGTATGATTTTTTTTTTCTTTTGAAGAAAAATTATATTGATAGAACCAAAAAAATAATTAATTTACCCTTTCAAAGAACACAAAGTATCCTCAAATGTTTATTACTTGGTGATCTCCTATATATGCTTTTCCTCCTATATATATATGTTTAATTGCTCATCTGTTTTTTTGGTATGTAAATTTCTTCATAATTACTAGCATATCTTGTTAATTTCTCTAACAAACTTTCTTAATTACAATTTCAGCTGGAAACATCGCTGATGGGGTGAATGAGGAGGGGATCGAATTCTATAACAGCCTCATTAACACATCCATAGCATTAGGTCATATCTTTACATTAACTATCTAATTAATGGTTGTACCTTCAATCAAAAAAAATTAATGGTTGTACCACGCGCATATATATGTTTGTGTACATCTTAATTAACCTATAGTTATTTTATGTATCCGATAATAATATTCAGGTCTGGAGCCTTTCGTGACCATCTTCCATTGGGACACTCCTCAGGGCCTGGAGGACAGTTATGGTGGTTTCTTAAGCGAGAAAATAGTGTAAGCAGTGTATTTTAACTATAGTATATTTAATTAATGTACACAACCCTCAAACTTCTTTGGTTCTTGTACAGGCGTGATTATTTGGATTATACAAATCTTTGCTTCCAAAGCTTTGGGGACCGAGTGAAAAAATGGATCACATTAAACGAACCATGGGCATATGCTTATTATGGTTATGACACAGGGGAGTTTGCACCAGGAAGATGTTCCTCATGGGGGAGCTGTGTGAATCAGACAGGAAACTCTGCTACTGAGCCTTACATAGTTACCCACAACATGCTGCTTGCTCATGCTGCAGCAGTGCAACAGTACAGAGAACAATATGTCAGTACTGATGCAACACTCGTTTGAATTTTAGCAAACAGGATAGTTGAAAGATGATGAAGAAATACGGAATATGAAAAATGAATATATATGGTTATTGATCGAGTATATATAATATATCTGGATGAAGATCATAATTAGTTGATAAAATAAGTGGTTCAAGCTCTTTGCTCAATTTAATAAATTAGGCATACACTTCCATATAGCAATCAAATTCAATATATATGAAGTAAATGAAGAATGTTTTTGCAAAGCAATGCTAATATAGATGACATTATTTTAATTCTAAGTTGGCATTTTTTTTAAATTGTTGAATATTGTTCAAGGCATCTCAAAACGGTTCGATTGGAATTACACTCTGCACATACTGGATGGAACCTTTCAACTCCAGCGATACATCTGATATTGAAGCGGCCAAACGAGCTCTAGCTTTCAACTATGGTTGGTAAGTGTTTCGCTACTAATAATTAATATTGATCAAGATATGGTACGCCTTCTTCCCTTATTTTCAACGATATAATATATAGGGAGAGATATCTAAACAAAAGATATTCTATATATATAGTTTTTGGACATTAGATAATCTTGAGTCCTCCAAATAGAATGATGCCAGAAATGGTGTTTATTAACACATTAATTAGCCCTGTAATAGGAGACAATATATATATAGGTCCGCGATGCATTGCCGTTCGAAATCAAGATATTGGGGTTGGACTTATCAAGCAATATCGTTGCGAATTTCTTTTACTTGTAAGAGAGTTATATATTGGTTGCACGTGTATAGAGTTATGTTGTTTCATCTTTTGGCAGGTACATGGACCCCTTGACTTATGGAAGATATCCAGCCAGCATGGTGGAATATGTAGGCGGTCGGTTGCCCAACTTCACCACAGCAGAATCTGAGATGATAAAGGGATCTTATGATTTCATTGGACTGAATTATTATACTTCAAGATACGTAAAGTATGATAATGAGAGTTTTATTGATGCTGAGCACATGTTAAGGATCCAGTAATTTACGTCACTGAAAACGGTAAGTTGAACAGTCAGTTTATATATATACATATATGCTTTACCCTCTAATTTGCAAGTAAAGTAATGATAGTACTGTATTAATTGATGTTTTAATTTGTTTGACATATATATGCAGGGATGGCGCACGAAGATAATCCTCTAGATACTTGCGACTCTGCAAGTATTAATGAAATTATCTACGACACCGAAAGGATTAACTATTATAACGCTCATCTTGGATACGTTGGATTGGCCCTAAAGTGAGTTTAATAGTAATTTTACATGCAACAAACACCATTTCCTTTTTCTAATGTCTTTATAATTACTATGTTTTTATTATTATGCGCCTTTACACTAACTTAAACCAATGGTTGGTTCTAATGTGACAGTGAGGACAAAGTTGATGTGAGGGGTTACTTTGCATGGTCATTTTTTGACAACTTTGAATGGTCAAGTGGTTACACCCAGAGGTTCGGTCTCACCTACATCAATTATACAGACAATCTTGCAAGAGTCCCCAAGGCATCAAGGATATGGTTTCGAAGCAAACTAACTAATCCACAGAACAGTAAAGTCATTGAACCAAAGTGGTCTAGGCCCTATGGTGCAATGTAGTACGTATTTGGGAATTTCTAGAAATCATCTCATCTACCCTTGACCAAAGATGCATCTATATGCTGTGAGTACTTGCATCTTCTACTAGTAAATAATGTCAGGGTAGCTTCAGGTTGTATGATTTGAATAACTTCTGTACTGTATGTTAATTAAGACAGAAGATGCGTGTGTTTGATATTAACCTGGACCAAGATGCATTGCATCTTCTACTAGAAGTGTCTGGGTAGCTTCGAGTTGTATCATGTCAAGTTGTCTGTATTAATTAGCCTGTGTGTGCTTACGCTTTTGATCAGTGTGCAATAATAATATTTAAATAAAGGTATTTATGTATAATACCCATTTTCTTTTTTTATTTCCTGGATTATGCTAAGACTATATATAGAAGAATGAAAGTTTGAGGAGTGATATCAAGAATGTTGCATCAAACGCTGAACTTCAGAATAAATACTTTTCCTGCAAGTTCACAAACAAGCCTTGTTTGGACATATGCTCTAGGACAGAATCAATCCTTTTTCCATCTTCTCATGGTTAATCGAAACCAGTAATTTGTAGAACATTAATCCATGACTAATCATCCTCTGAAACCCATCTGCAGCCTCAGAGAAGTTGGAAAGTTTAAGCTAATTGAACTCCAAACATAATCATATTGTATGTATTCACTCAATCCAGTTACATAACTCTTGTACATAAACAAAACAGGTGAAAAAAAGACGTATATACTGTAATCCTGGATAAAACACTAACACTGCAAAAAAGATTTGAACTATTGTAGGTCATTGGCACTCTTGTGTTGAAATCATAAAAAGGGTGAGGTCTCGGATTCAAGTCTCATTTTTCTCGATTAGTATAAAAAAAAAATGTACAGTAGAATAGATAATTCGTAGAATAAGGGAAGAATGTTATCTACTGTGATAACAATGACAACTAGGAGACATCAGTTATGCTTTTTAAATAAAGCTTTCTTTGTGGCCAGGGGCAGATCCGGAGGTGCAAGCAGGGGCCAGGCCCTCTTAAATCCAAGATATGAATATATATGGTAACATATTTCACATAGTCTTCATGGTGGCGCGGTGTTGAGTGGTGCTTGAATTCAAGGGTCCAACGCGGATTCGAGCCACAACCACAGCCAAACAAAAATCCTGGATCCGCCTCTGTTTGTGGCGAATATTGGAGCGATTAGTGGTGATCAATCAGTCGCTTTGGATTGTCTTTGCACCATGATGAATAAGGTTGATCTCAAGAGGAGTTTTAGAAATATTCAAACTGCTTCATAAAAAATAAAACCGAGTACTTTCCACCGACCGTGGTCCTAGGAAGCCTCCTCTTAACCTAAACTTTTATCAACAAAAGAAATCCTAGATTATGGACCCTGTTCTCAACCTAAACTTTTATCAACCAAAAAAATTTGGTAAAAGATGGCTTAACTATACAAGTTAATATGACTCAACCCAAATTAGTAGGTTTGGGTTGAGTGGAGCTGACTTGTTTTATATCTAGATTATATTAAGAGTATATATATCTTTCACATATTTTAAATGTATCCTATTTAATATCTCTGGAAGACAAAATTACTATAATATTTAAAGATATATATTATGGATGCTTAGAAATATTATTATGTTACATTCTTAGATTTTATAATTTTATTTAATGAATGAGAATAAATTGATAGGGTAAACAAGTTGGAAAAGACTGATCCAAACTGCCACTAATTTTTTTTATATGCTAATATCAGTAAGTAGTAGCACTCTTTATGTTACCCTATGTCCGCACATAGGGATAGGGTCCATGTTGAAGTCAAATTAAATTTTGGGTCATGTAGATATTGTGCTCCTCCAATAACTTCGGGCTTAGCAACTCAAAATCAGCCCATATCGCAACACATAATAATGCGCAGAGAGTCCATAAGGGGAAATATGGGCCCGGAAACCTCCACCACAGCCATAAAAGATCTCAGATTATTTTAACAGTTGAGTTCCCCATTTTAAAATTTGTACAATATAATTTTTTCTAAATTTTTATTGGTAAAGTAATCCCTTCATTCTAACATTTATACAGTAACTTTGTTTCATATATTTCAAACCAAATTTAATGGTTGTGAATATTGTCGATAGGACTGACTTTCATATACTATATAAAATATAAATCACTCCATGGTATAATTTTTTTGGCATTTATTACTTAAGAACGTTGTTCCAAGTAAAATAAGTTGTAGCAACATATGAAACTGGAAGTAGTTTTCCAAGTCACAAGCAGTGCGAGTACTAGATTGAGATGCATTCGTTGTTGGCCTAATTTTCCATTAAGCAAGCGATTTATTTATTAACTTTTTCTTTGTCGCCTCAATATAACTAAAAGATTCTTCAAGCTAGGACTGATCAAGATTATTAGCGCATTAATTGTAGGTTCAGAAAATTACGGATCATTTTCTGACTTTCCTTGCCTATATTGTTCCATTGCTCAAAGGTTGTTTATGTTGGAGGCCTGATGCAGTTATGAGTACAACCGAGCGTATGAGGCATCGGTCCTTCAAGATTTTTCAAGGGCCGCCGGGGGGAACCGAACACCACGCGATGTGTGGTGCTCTCCCAGCTGCTGGACCCTACCTCCAACAGAGTCATTCCCAAGGTAGGCTGGTTGTTAAACAGAAAAAGATAACTCTTCCAGGGTAGGAGCACGTGACGGTGACCGCAAAAGTCAAGGCGTGAGTCCGGGCGGAGGGACCGTCGTGCAAATCTTGGTGATACTAGCAAATTTGAACTGAGAAATTTGAAGGCCGAAGAAGGGAAAGGAAGTCAAAGAGTGCGCGAATTTTTCGGGAGGGAAGAAAATGGAGGTCGGGATGTGGAACGGCGAGAATCGGCTCGCCAATTTGCTCGGGGCGTGGACCAGTACGAATTGCGGTGGTAGCCCAAGCTCGGGCTCTTGATATGCCTGTGGAGCTGCCATCTCCTCGATTGTGGAAGACAGTGCACGCTCCCCCACACCGGCCTGCGGGCTCTCCTTTCGACCCGTTACGCTAAGATTAACTGTGACGTTGACATTTTTTTATGTGTCCCCTCTCCACCATATAGAGGTTATTTATTTCACAAAAATAAAATACTTTTAAGCCTTGCTGACATTTTTACTCCCAATAAAGGATCTTTGCTGACATTTTCCGATCTGAAACAACATTATTATTTTCTAAGTGGCAGTTGATTAACGTTTTTAATCATGCAGTTGTTTAATAACTCAATAAAATATAAAGGTTTCCAGCCACGAAGTGACAGCAGCAGTAGGTACACCAACCACTTATACACGAATTCAAACTGTCTAAAACAAGAAGCATTACCGGTCAAAAAGATTACTATACTTTTTTTTGGTGTTATTTTTGTTGAGGAGGACTATTGCCACTATTTGAATAAGATTAAAACCTTATCCTTATTATCATTGCCTTTTTTCTTTCAAATCTCAAATTTTCCTACAGAAAATGAAGACAATGCACATTCCTTTACAACATCACAATCTTAGAAACTTCTTAAAATTTTTATCCCCCAAGCATAATCTCTTGTATGAAACTTTTTTTTTTCATAAGCATAGAGAAACTTAAGAAAGATATATATCAATACTACAAGTAGTATTTGTGTAAAGCTACTGTACGTTGGTTGGATGTCTTCCATAAATTTTGATATGGTTGGATCTTCTGTTGACATTTGGAATTGCTATTCAATCATGGAGGATCAGGTCGGTCCCTATAACCCAAGGGTGGGGGCTCGTGCCAAACTTGTTTGCTAAATCATTCCATGTCCCGCTTGGTTATTAAGTTTTGGCAATACAAACCACAGTATCAATACATGACTAATATTTAATTATTGTAAATTGTTAGGCATTTGGTCCCTTCCAATAAAATTTCAGATTAGAATATTATCATTGGAAAAAAAATTAAGAGGATTTTACATTAAGCTAATCCCGCTCCAACGGGATCCACGACTACAAGGGTTTAGTCCATGTTATTTAACATCGGCACTACTAGGAAAGAATCCACTTTAAGCACTAGCTTTTTGTTTTCTAATTTCTCATCCGGAATTTTGTCCCGATTAATTCGATTTGGATCACACATTTGGTTATGGTGGTGAGATTTTCTACATATATGATCGCTTAGCACTTGGACCAATCTCGCATTGCTTCAATCTGTGGACTTTGAAATCCTCTATATCCCAGCCAAAAACAGACCACATGTACGCTACTCCCCACACTTTTGAACTGACACCATACCTAAGCTTGGCCACAATTAGTATATATTTTTTTGTCAAAGAGCCCACAATCAGTGTAGCCAAACTTTGTTTGATCCCATCTATATTTGATAATGCTAAACAGTACTCCCTCTGTTCCGTTTTAATTGACGTTTAAGGGGTATCTGTATACAAATTAAGAAAAATAATTAATAGCCTAAAATCTAAGATTATTTGACTAACTTATCCTTATTTCACTTTTAATAAAACTAAACAACCTAGATGTAATTATTATGCAAAGTTAAGGATAGATATGAAAAATTCAATTAATGCTCATTGAGAATTGTAAAGGGTCAATTTTTTTGGAACAAATTTTTTCCCCTCCAACGTCAATTAATTCGGAATGAAGGGAGTAATCACCATCTATTTTCTTTTTTACCATCTTTCTGACAAAAAAAAGTGTACCCATCTCTTTTAGGGGTGAATTAATGTAGCTGAGTAAAGTCTCACTGTGCACAAGATAGAATGGAGCAACTACTGTCGGAACATCGAGTAAAGCCTCATTGACTAAAGTCTCTACCTAAGATTTTCTTCATTAAGTAACACGCTATCATAAATGTTTTTGATGCCCAATCTCATTTCGCAAAATTTAGGAATGCTTTCGCTTTTATACCATTTATTGATTCTTTTTTTTTTTGAACAATATTTATTGATTCTTTTGATTTCATAAATGTTCGACCTCTCTCATAGGTCACCACTGACAAAGCATTGCATCATCTTTTTTAATTGTAGTGCCTTCATTCAGTAGCGACTCTTTTATTGAGAAAACAAAAAAGCAGACTGTCACTATGAGTAGGAAAATGAATATGAAATCTATGGCTGATGCTTACCCACATGTTTGCCATAAAATACCTCCTAAAATCTGTGCTAGCTAGAAAACTCATCCACCTCGACCTGGAAAATGATTCTTGAATATGCAAGAAATTTATGTTTGGGTTCCAATCAGTCAATAAAAACGGATCCTTTTTATACCAACACTAAGTTAAATGCTTCAAGGCATTTAGGTTACTTTAAATAATATCTCCAACTGGGACAATAGAGAAAATTAACTTTAAGAAAAACTGGAACAGTAAATTCTTTGAGTTTTCACATTTAGATAACGATTGGCATGAATGACCACTCAACTCGATGATAGGACACATTGATGCTCAATATGGCTGCACTATCCCTTACATATTGCAATTGATAGGCGTCATCTCATAAGCAACCAAAATATAATTTCTAATGAGTCTATTGTCCATGAAAAGCACTTTGATTCTGCAATATAAGAGAAGAAAATCACTGCGTAATTAATAAGGCAATTAGCAAAAAATTGCCGATAGCCTTGAAAGTTACATTCTACTAGCTGTTGGTCTTAAAACTAATTGCGCATTGCGCATACCACTAGGTTTTGGCGCTTTTGTTTTCTTTGAGAATTCGTTTTTGGGGTTTTCGGAATAAGAACCAAATGGGTGAAAAATACCTTTAATTAATTAGACCAGCTGTTTAAAGCATGCCTCCAATATTTTTTTATTGTATATATCCCACATTTCCACCAACCCGGACCTGCCAATTTTTTTTGCCTCCAATATTCTTTTGCATATATTTTTTTTGCTAATTAAGAATTCATTTTTGGGATTTTCCTGCCAATATTTATTTTGTATATATCCACATGTCCTCCCACCTGGACCTGCCAACATAAATTCTATGATGCTTGTCGAATATTGAGTGGTATATTCATGGTAGAAAAAAATAAATATTTTTCTAAAAACTGCAGAGGAAACCTTAACTGGTTATACTATCATGTGAGGATGTCAATTGAAACAATCTTTTCCTCATGCAGGGACCATAGGTTAGGCAAAGCAATGCACTAGACAATAAATCCTGTTTCTTTCGTCTTCTTCTTTGTGTTGTTTTTTTTTTATGAAAGTCAATAAATCCTGCAGGATAGCTAGGGTACACGTCCAGAAGGGATGGTGCTTGGTGCTTGGTGGGTACTAAAGGGAAAACATTATATTACCTATATGCCTATTTAATATATCATCGGATATTTAAGAGGTGTAATGGGACTACAACTTTGATCCTCTCTCATTAAATTTTTGTACCACATACGATGTCGTTCGTGATGGTTTGTTTCCTAGCACAGATGTAGTCCATGTTCCGGCTCCACAATCGTTTCCTTACTAGAAAGAGGCATGCATGGTTTTACTTTATGTTGCCTACCTAATCTTCTACCACATACTGGTTACTAGCTATAGTATTATACTTATCAACACTGCTGTTGTAAATATAAAACGTGTGAATGTCATATCTACCTAACACACAGTACCCTCCTCCCCTATATATTGTACTGAATTTTGCCTGCAAAGTATAAAAAATAAAACTGATATTCCTCCTTTTTCACTGGCTCTTCTTTTCTTCTTCTTCTTCATTATATATCACAGTTGTTGTAAATCTAGTGTTTAATACTGTCTAAGTTTTGTGTTTAATGCTGTGAATTTTCACAGTTATGGAGGAGAAAGAGAAGGCGGAAAGAGGAAGAAGAAGAGCCAGGGAAAGAGTCGAGCCAGGTCTTCATTCATTTAATCCGGTATTTATACAAAAGGTAGTTATAATAACATCCACTTAAAACACGTTTTTATAACACTCCCCCTTGGATGTTATTATACATTATGCATTGGGTAGAATACGCTTAGGGACAACTGCCTCATTAAAAACCTTACCAAGAAAAACCCAGTGGGATAAAAACTTGGTGAAGGAAAAAAGAGTGCAGTGCGTATTCTACTCCCCCTCATTTTTGTCTCTCTTGATTTCTTGATGTTGTTGCATGCAAATCATCCTTGTCAACGCGTGTGCTTTGTCCGATCACTTTTGATATACCACTACTTTAATTGGACAATGTAGGCAGCACTATCTCCATTATTTGTTGTTGGAGTATCTTCCTTGATACCTTGCTTTTGTGGTCCCGATAATATAGCAATTTCATGTGTAAAGTTGTAGCATATGTCCGTCTGTGCTTTATGTGGATCAGATTAAGGACCTGCATCTGCAAAACTAAATATATTCTCTTCGGGCTTACAGGGTTAATATAATACCACGTCTATTATATCCCAAAGATAAGAGTAAAATCATTTCTTGCCAATAGGTTTATGGCAAAAGCTTCACGGTTCATCTTACTTGTAATATAAATTTCACTTAGATATGGTGCTTGAGGACCAATCTAATAGCACGGTATTTGGAAGCTTTTTCAGGAGTTCCAATAATATTTAAATCACAAAATAATAAATATCATATATAAATATGCATCGTCAACATAAGCGATAATAAATTCATGTACTTATACTATACATACTCATACTGGTTTAAACCATGTGCAGATTAATTTAGCTTAATTTAGTATATTCCCGGGAATTAGTTGCTTCAAGCAACTTGAATCCTTCAGGGATTCTCATGCATATATCATGACTTATGGATCCATGGAAATATAGGCTGTAATAGCATCCATTTGATGCATTTCTAATTCTTTTCATATAATGCCAGGCTTATCAAATTCTAAAATAACTGCATCCACCACAGGGGAGTATATCTCCTCACAATTAATACCAAGTCGTTTGGGTAAAACCTTGTGCGATGAGCCTTGCTTTGCATCTCTCTATTATAATTTTCTTTTCACACAAATACCCATTTTCAATCAACTGGTTCTACACCATCTGGTATACGGACTACAGGTCCGAAAAATTCTCACTTCACAAGCGAGTCTAACACAGCCTTAAATATATTTCTATTTTGGCCAATCATTCTGCGCCTACATTCATCAATGTAGGTTCATGATCCTCATTTTCATTTAGCGCTATATGATATATAAAACAACTATTCCGTCGACGGTTATTTTACGTCGGTTTCATCTTATTCCTGACACTGTAATTGAGATCTCATCATACTCATTTATTTTAGGTACCTGAGTTACTTCTGGAACTTTATCAATTTTTGGCAGAAAACCTCTTATGGAGGATTTTTCTCTGCATAAGGGCTTTTAATTCAAACCTCTACTGGAGGCCTTATTTCCTTACTGGGGCCATCTTATCACTTTGCTCCTTTATTCTCTATCGAGAATTTCTTTTCTTTTGGAACCGAGTATAATCTATAGATTCATTTGCATACTTACATTATTTTTCAGGAACATCAATCTAAACAGGAGCATTTGCAGCTGGTATATGGTTACACTTAATTTAGATGTGTTTGGCAATTGCATATCAATTTTCCTGCAAATGAATCATCTTTTGAACTTCAGGTTCATACTAATTTATTCGAGGATCAAAAACTAGATATTGAAAAATCATTTCAATAATCTCTTTCAATAATCTCTTGATCCAGCTGCTTATTACCTCCCCTTGATGTTGGGTAAAACATCAAATTAATAAGCAAATCTTACAATAAATGAATCTCCAATCTCCTATCATAGGTTTCAATTACTCTTGTAACTTATGGAGATTCATACCCAACGTAGATTCCCAATCTTCTTTAAGAGACTATTTCACAACCCTGTGGTGGAGCATAATATACTAAATAACCGATGGTCCGAAGATGGGAGATACTAAGTATGTGACCATTAATCAATTAAATGGGGAGGTTCTTATAACATCATGTTGGCTTGATGCACTCAAGTGTTGCTGCATATAAAATACCATTTTCTCAAATAGTAATATTTCATCAATAATCCTGCAATCAATTGTCAATGTTCCCCCAGATCTGTTTGGGTTTATTTCCAATGATATACATTATCCATTGAAGAAATATACCAGCATTATCTAGACATATAGTCTAGTAACATAAGTAGGGACATATACCTGCAAGTGGCTTAATTATTAAATTAGTGCGCACAATGCCAACTTGTGTTACACAATAGACCATCTAGTCGATGCATCGTAAAAATTACCTAGATGGTTAACACTGCAGATTTATCAGTCTGCGTTTATGTCCCTGAACTATTCTCAAACTTACTGGTGATACTAGGCCATTCTCTTCTTAGGAAGGCCGTATAATAACTTTCGCAGCAAACAAACTCATAGAAATTCATTGATTGTAAAACTTCTGGTTTTCAATGAATGATCTAATAAATTTCGTGCATCATTATTCACCCGGGATGGCCCAACCGGTCATGCCAAACAATAAGTCCATGTACCAACTTCAAGTTGGTGCCAGCTTCATGCTGGATAACTTAGAAAAATTATTCACCAGCTTCTGGCTGGTGCATACTAGCTATAAATTACATATCTATCAGCCAACTTCTAGTTGGTCTCAGCTTCAGGCTGTATAAACTTGTATATTTAAACACTTAAAATTTCTAGCTTCAGGCTAGAGCATTTCAGCTTCTGTCTTGATATGTTAAGTTTCGATTACTCAACTGCTAGCTTCAGGCTAGCTATATGTGTGCCAATTTTAGGCTTATTTATGTCACTGTTGTCCAAAAAGATCAGAATTATTGGACAATAATTAAAGTAGTGGCAAACTTTTCCAAAAGCAAAACCTCGAAGATTGAAAAGCTTTGGAGTTTACTGACAAATAATGCAAAGGGTCCACATTTGAAAAACTGACACCTAGCTGTCTAATCTCAGACTATAAGAAGGGGAGGCGGTTGAGACAGGAAGATGCAGAAAACTCAGAAAAATCAACAAGACAAGAAAAATGCCTTCCCCAGCTACTGTTTTCTTTGTTGAGGGTGCCTCTCTAGGAAGAAGAAATAGGTTAGCATATAGTATGGTGAATGAGCAGCAAGAGGAATTACCGAATGATCTGGCGAGAATTCCTCGTTTAGTGTTTGTTGATGAACTATATTCATCTAGGTTCTTTGTAACTCCTATGAAAGAAACATTCTTCCTAGAGGACCAAAGCAATCTAAGGGCTTCCTTTTGTGGCTCAGCTAATTCTATTATGTTTTTCATATCTAATAGACTGCAGGATTTTCAGCTAGAGCCTTCATGTCAAATTTTAAATCAAAGCAGTTATTATCAGGTTTCCATGATGGCTCGGAGTGTCCCAAGGGTGACTGGGTTACCACCTACATGGCCTAAGGTACGACTTTTACTGTGGAATTGCAGGGGTGTAGCAAGAAGGTCTCAAGACTTTGTGCGTACCTTAAGGGATCTGAAGAATCAGTACAAGCCTAACATGGTACTGATTACTGAGACTTTGTGGCAAGCAGGAGAGAATCATGGTGTGATTCCACTTCGTTTTCCTCCAACGAATCGGTTTGAGATACCTGGAGAAAACAACAGGGGTGGTATGTGGTTCTCCTGGAACGACAGTGTTAGGGTCAACATTAATGGTGAGGCTCAGAGTTTCAGGGTTAATGTTGAACCCAACAGATAGATTACTGTTTAAACATATGTATGAGAACCATTCTTCTTTGAATGTTCTCCAGTTATGTATCCGTTTATGCAATAATAATATGCATGTTTGCTTTGAGCCTTTTCCATTTATTATCTCGTTTACGCCCACAGGCATAAATAATTATCCTGTTTTATTCGCTTCAGGGAATAGATCAGAGTCAATTCATCGGGATCCATAATAATTCATTTTATTACTAGGGGTCTCTGTACTCTTCAAGAGTATATGCTCTTCCAGAGCGTAAGTATACGATCTTCTAGATCATATTTAAAACATGTGTTCTTCAGGAACATATTCGGATTTATTCTCTTCTGGAGCGTGTTAATCTTTTTCTCATTTCGAGATGTCATAATATGTTATATTGACATCCACACATACAATTCTCCCCCTGTGGATGTCAATTTTGCATTGTCTTCGAGACTAATGCTTGAGGCATTATTCTAGAAACAATTATAAAGTACTGAAAAGTAAATAAAATAAATTACAATGCGTAATAATTTAAACTGAACATAAAATGAATTGAATATAAAATGAATTGCTCCTTCAGGGTAAGCAAGTATAATATCCACCTTCTGGTGGTCATATAATTTCCATCTTCTGGTGGTAATAGTGTTTATTTTCGATTTTCCTTTGAAGGATCTTCAGGGTCTTTTGAGCGGTAAGACTTCCAGTCTTCGTTGTATTTTCTTTTATTGAGTCTGCTGAACTCTTATATTTAGTCTCCCAGACTATTATTATGTAAATTCCTGTCCGCATTTGATACCCATAATAAATTTCTTCTGGAAATTATAAGGGTCTTGAATAACATAATTTTAAATAAAATTAAAGACTGAAATGAAAGAAATAAACATGGGCCTTTCGTTAATTAGCCCAATGAAGAATTAAATAACCGAAAAATTAAAAGTAATGGGCCTTACATAAATTAGCCCAATTAAAATAAATGACGAAAAATTAAATGCAATGAGCCTTTTGGCAGTAAGTCTTCAGGTCTTTGCTGCATTTTTCTTTTATTGAGTCTGCTGGACTCTTTCATTTAGTCTTTGAGACTATTATGCATTTCAACATTTAATGCCCATATTCAAATTTCTTCCGGAAATTTTTTGGGCCGCCCATTCAAGAAACATAAATAAAAACTGAATTAAAATAAATAATCAGGGGCCTTTTATTAATTACCCCAATTTAAAAATGACAAAAAATTAAAATTGATGGGCCTTGTACGAGCCCAAAACAAAACATAAAATTAGAAACGAAAAATATAAATGCAGTGGGCCTTTTAATAGCCAAATCGGAAATTAAATAAAAATATAAAATATGCTTACTCGATAAATCTTTCTGCAATAATATGTATAATATAGCATACTAATACCCGGTTACTATTCCGGTATGTATATCCTTTTAATTTCATTTTCCCAAAAATTTTTTTCAATATATATTTTTTTAGATTTTTTTTTTCGAACTGGGCCAAGTCCAAGCCCAGCTCAACAGACCCAATAGCCCAAGGTAACAGGCCCGCAGCAGCCAGGCAAGCCCAGGCCCGCGCAAGGCCAGGCCTAGACCAGCAGGCCCAGCTCAGCAGCCCATGAGCTTAGGGCCACGACCCGGTTGAGGTTATGGGTCAGAGAGACCCGACCGCGACCCGTCCGGGTCGTCTTCAACCCGCAGCTTGTTGGGTTGTAGGCGGCTGCTTGAGGCAGACGCCGAGGAGGCTGCTGGCGTGGCGAGGCCGACGAGAGGCGATGCTAGGGCGGCTGCGGCGCCGGCGGGGCGTTGGTGTGCGTGGAGGATCTGGTGGTGCGCAGTCATCGGGTCACAGCAGTGGCGACGAAAACGGACGGCGAGGAGGGCGGCTGTGACACGGGGAGCAAGGCGCGCGGCGGCTGCAGCGGCTGCTTGGCAATGCAACGTCGCTGGAGAAGGGAATGTTAGGAACAATAGACTTAAGCTAGAGGGGGGGTGAATAGCTTATGACCGAAAATTAAAAACTTAGCAGGAATTGAAGTGCGGAATTGAAAGAATGAAGGACACAAGCGATTTATCCTGGTTCACACACACTCTACTAGTGTGGCTAATCCAGCCCTTCAAGTCTCACTTGAAGATTTCACTATCTACGTTAAGCT